>QGMK01001040.1:0-13971 GCA_007825345.1 Lachnellula suecica
TCTCTCTCTCTCTCTCTCTCTCTCTCTCTCTCTCAACGACGGTCCGGCTCTCGGCGCCTGTCCGCATAACCAGCCTCACGAGCTTCCGCAATCTCTCTTGCCTGTACAGCTCTTATTCTGTCGCCTTCTTTTCGATCAAATGCTCCTTGATAGGCAGCATATATCCGGTCCTCCCATCGCTGAGCGTCGTTCAAGGACAAAGATGAAGGTTCGATCGTCTGCATGAGACCATTCTCCTTAACCCAAACCATCATCATTGTCAGATACTCCTCAAGTGGCATTGCTCCATTTTCTTCTAAAGGCTCCTTCGCCTTAGCCAAGTAGCGCTCTCCGAAGTCGATCTTCCTATCATCGGACCAAAAATCCATTGTGCCTGGCATTGTGACAAGGTTTGCTTCGAGTCTTTAATTGGAAGAAGACTGATATTGTAGGCCAGAGTGATATTCTGATGCGAGGCTGTCTGAGGGCGTGTTGAAGTTGAAGGTTGTTAGTGGATAATTCGAAGTGATAATGGTTTGTGAAGGCTTTGGAAGTGATTTTTATTCTTCGATGTGTTCGAGGGATTAAAAAGCCGATCTTGGCCTCCGAAGGTGGTACTCTTATGGTAAAATCATGGTACATGTGTGAATTGTCACGTCTTCATTCACGGACCTACTTTCAGTCAGAGTCTTTCAACTGGAACTTGTATTCATAGCCCAATACTGCACATTCTTTACCGACGGCGTGATTCGAAGTTTTCAGCAGAGCACGAGAATCGCCGTCTCTGATAAATTATAATTAGGAACAAGAACAAGTTTCTATTAATAGGGTGATACAAATTTCACATTGCGACGATTATCTCTCTTCATAGACTTTCATAAAATCTTCGGGCCACAATGTGAGTTTCTCTAATTGTTACTACCCGTCATCGTCAGATACCTCTCAGTGACCTGTCAATATCGTCCCCTCCTACGATGATCGGCATCCTCCCTCGCTTGCCCGAGTCCTTCCCTGCGTCCTTTGAATCTTGCTCTCGCCATCCTCCGCTCGTGAGCTTCCTTCGCCTCGACATATTTTCTTACAGACTCAGCTTTTTCAGCCCGGCGATGGTCCTTTCTTCCTTTCTCAACCCGCAACCAAGCCTTCTCATAGGAAGCTATTATTCGTCGCTCAAACTTCATAGCTTCGTCTATGGACATGGTCAGATCGTCAGGATCGTGGTCTATGACGATACCGAGGGCTTGGCCCCAGCCAGCCATCTTCTCGTAATAATCCAAAAGCGACATTTGGGGGGTGTCTTCCAGATATTGCCTCCCTTTCTTCAAATAGCGTTCTCCGACTTCGATCTGCTTTTCGTCCGGCCAGGAATCCATGGTATTGTACACATCGGTGCGGTTTGATTTTTCAGCTACATCTTTGGCCCACACCTGAATATTCGGTGCACCAAAGTCGGACATTGCAATGGGTGTGTTTGGGGATGGGACCTATGTCTTGAAGTGGAGAATTGTTTGTGAATGCTTCGAAGTTGAAATTGAAGTTTCCACAAGGAGGCTTTGTTGTTCGGTATGACTTTTCGATGTCGTTGTGAGATCGATAGTTGCTTGTAGTGATGAAAGGACAGAAACAAACCTAGCACTATGAGGGTCGCACTTATAGCCATGTGATCAAAAGTCGTTGATAAGTTCTCACCTCCTCCGCTATGGATCTGTTCTAGTCTGAATCTTCAACAACGAATGAATGTCTGCTTTTGACCCTGCCCATTCCATAACTTACCGAGTGTGTGATTCGAGCACTTCAACTGAGAGTCTTCAATCTTGTCCATGAAAGAAAAAATCCTAACGGAGAGGGGGATAAGCATACTCTCTTCGCGTATGTCGGAGGGGCTCGCAATCTGCAACAGTGCAATCCAAGTCGACAGACTGGGACTGGAGAGGTTGCTGATCCATGTACCAACACACTCTGAAGATTGTCTCATAAAACTCGATATGTTGCTTACAGACACTAGGTAATATACAACTGTGTTTATTCCTGGCAAGCAGGCTTCCATTACTATCTTATTGCGTCCACACATCTATCAAATGCCTTGCCCGAGTTAACCATTCTGATGTCCTGCAGAGTCTTAATAGTAAAAATTCTCAATTCTGTATTGAGTACAATTGCCTGTAGATCATCAATGTCCCCGTACGGGATAGCGTCGGCGTAGCCATTCTCCCTGCACCATTGCAAAAGCTCGTGGTTTCGCTCCATCACACCCAGTTCTCTATCACTTCTGAGTTCATCGAACGGCTCTGATAAGCGAGGGCGAACTCTCTCTTTTTGGGTGCGGGCCATGAATCCATTCTCCTAAGCATATGTTTTTATTTGACTCTATTTCTAGAGCTGGGGATGCGGTATTTGGTGCTGGAAGATTTTCTAATTCTGCTTGGGTCTTTTTCTAGGTATTTGGGAATAGATTTAGAAGCTGCGGATACAAAAGAACAAGTCGGAGTTCATGAGGACATGGATTTATGCATAAGTTGTAGGGGGATTCATCCAACCAAGGTGTTCGGATTCACAGGCCAACGGTCAGGTAATCGTCGCAAACCATCAAATTTATGTTAATCTCAGAGTACCATACTAGTCACCTACTTGACAAAATTTGTGTTGAAAATCATGCCTATTATAAGTGATTCAATCACTTTTCGGAGACTAATACAACATCAACCCCACTTACTTGACGACTCCGGGCAGCAAGCTTCCAGGACTGATGTATGACCGGCCTAGACTCCAATAGTATTGTACCATACTCTACTCACGCAATGATTTAAAATAAACCTTTCAAAATGAAATGAAGCGTTGCACAACATGGGAGTGAGTATTCGTTTCACATGACTATGATTTGGAAATGGCGGGGTAAAATGGCGGGGTAAAAATGGTGGGGTAAAAACTTGAGGGTGCCTTGCTTTTTCTTATAAGTGGTCTATTTATGAATGCGCCGACGTCATCATAAAATATGTTCTAAGATCCAAGTTTCATATAGTTGATCTAGGAATCTTTTTTTTTTTCGATACCCTTAGAGATTCTACATTATGATTTTGGGAGTCGTGATTCAGCGTCGCGTCTACCAACGTTTTACTCGCAACTACACCTGAACAGTCAGACTCACGACAAATATGGGCATCCCGTACTCAAAGCAAATCAATCTAGCTTTCGACCATGTCACCCCGCTAGTCGCCGCCGGATTTGAAGTGCTCCAACGAACGAAAAACATCACATACCTGCTTGCAGCTATTCAGGTCCTGACAGTCATTCTCCTCGGGCTCATACTGATCACATTACTTGCGCTGATCATAACCGTGAGCCCGGACCTCGAATATGAGCGGCAGGCTCTCGTTACACCGGCGGTAAAAGGCTTTGCAGATTTCATTCTGCAGTACGGGAAGTGGGTGAGAGTGGGGGTTTGGATAGTGTTCGTCGGTGCAATCATAGGAGCTGCTGGTGGATGGTATGTCACGAGAGAGGTTGTGACTTTGGAATCGGGCGAAGGTAGCATCGATGACTCTGAAGGAGAAGGCAAAAATGGCGGTGACACCGCAATATGAGCGACCGTTGATTTGCGACACTTGGACTTTTGAAACTATACAAAGGACATAAGAAAATGCCATGAGAAGCGAAACTCTTAAATATTTAGGAGCATATTTATACACAAAGTGTACTACAAGTTTAGCTGTGAGCACTTAAGCTTGCTTTGCTATTCGCGGCTTAAATTCGCAGTCACAAAACTGCCGTGTCAAGGCTTCAGTCACAACAAGCTTCAAATAGTGGTTCTCTTTTCACAACCTAGCGCCTCTCAGGGAAGAGTTACCATAGTCCTCTATTCATACATCGCCTTCATTCACACGTGTTAAACTTTATCTTAGTCTCAGGCTCTAAACTCGGCTTGATCTCAAATCAGTCTACCTGCAACCTCTGATGTCGAAGTCATTCACAACGGTCTCACTACCAGGTCATTTCATGAGCCAAATACATGAGGGCAAATGTTTTATTGAGTTCTCCTTCCGCTGAGCTCCTATTTTGCGTCATTGCCCTCCTGACATTTTACAATTCCACCCCCCGGCTTCTGTTCGTTCCCACTCTTCAAGACGTCCTGCAGCAGCCCTGTCATTCCGTCAATTACCAGAACTGTGAACGAGCTATTCATATTGAGCGGCTCTCCTGTATCCTCCGAATCGTGTCGAAGAACGGGTCCCTTGTACCCACGATCCCGCAACCATTTCCACGTCTCGTCTCTGCAGAGTTCATTCTCAGATGCCTTGTTCTTCATGTCCTGCTGATGCTCCTCCAAAGCTTCCAGGATATTGAAGTCGTTAGTCGGGGTTTTCAGATTTGAATGACGAAGTTGAGAACTTGGGTTGGAGTTCGGCTGGTAACTGCGTTCCTCTCCGCGAGCTGGTGTGGGCTGGCGGTAACTGCGTTCTTCTTTGGGTGCCATTAGGAAGCAACGATATGTTGAGAAGTCTAGATCTTGGAATGGAAAGTAGAAGTTGATTTCTTCTTATTTATTGAAGTGGCCCTTCGGTAATGAAAAGGATGTGAATGGTTTGTCGTATTAAGCTGCGACGTTCAAATCCTTTCCATCACTTCCCAATGAATAACAAGCAAGAGCACGCGGAATTGCTCAGCGTACAGACTACCCAAACTATACCTCACTTCTTTATTATTTTCTACCCTGGGGCAACTCGATTTGTGAGTGTTTGAATGTGCTACAAGTAGTGAAGTATTTTAAGGTATCAGGAAGAATCCATTGTTGTGAATCCTTGATATTGGAGGGGAAGGTGTACGCTGGAGTATACGCTGAACAACGCCTCGAGGCCTTACCTAGTGAATAATTTCACGCAATAAACTTGAAAGACAGTACCGGAGGCCTATCTAGCACCTCCAGAACTTTTACTTTGGCCTCAAAAAAGACATAAGTCATAATGTACTTGTCATAACTTCTCCGACTTCGACTTCACATTCATCCCTGATTATTTTATCAATTTCCCTACGTTGTCTGCCTTCCCAGCCTTTGCCGCTCCTTTCGCTCCCCTCTCTATGCGGTTGGCGTCCCTCTCTTCATTCTCCACTCCAAGAATTTCAGTTGTCCTTCGAGGTATCCCTTGACATTCCACCTTTCAACAAATTCTCCGATTTCCTTTCGGATTTCCGCAGTTGTACCAAGCCTTTCCTTCCCATCGCCTTCTCTTATCACCGATAGTATTTGCTATCTATGGCCTTATTCCTCTCACTTTTGTGCTTTTGAATTCCTCAAACCCCTCCAAGCATTAAGATAAAGCCAGTGACGTGGAGTGCCAATCTTCCGAGCCCTAGTTTCCAGTCTTTGCTTGGTAGTGAAGTACTTGAAGAAGCCGATTGTAAGAGAGAGCTTTTGTGATCGCGTATTTGCATGTGACGATAGCGTGGGCGAATTTCGGATAGGAACCGGGCGGGCGAGCATTGCGAGTACCATTTCGAAGTCCTATCATACCCTTTAACTCTGAGATGCTGTAATTCGTTGCTTATGTTAGTTGTTTGTGGTCTCAGTAGAACCTAATCAATATTTCGCTCGCCGTCAAAGATGCAAGGGCGCGATACGTATGTTTGCTTGAGCCGGGCGTGGTCGTTTTGAGACATGCATCAAGTCACTAACCAACATTCCAAGAGAAAATATTTAGCCCCCCTCATTTCCTCTTCTTCACCAAAATATTATCCTCAAGCTTACCAAAAAGCCATCAATCCGTCATGTTCCCAACCACTTTTGCAGCTCGACGATTAGTCCTTCGCAAACCCATGATCCAGCCCTTCCCTACATTCCGATCCCGGAAACAGCATTTCTCGTCGACCCCACGCTGGATGATCCTATTAGACGAAGTGACTGTAGTGGAAAGAATTTTTTGGCACCCTGTCATTGCAGTTGGAGTCGGTGCTTTTGGTGTTCTCGCCTACCTTACTTTCAAATGGGATATGAAATTGGATGAGCGTATCGAGTCGAACAAAAGGGAGAGGGAGGAGCGAAAGAGAAAGAAGGAGGAGGCCAAGGCCTTCAAGCGAGAGAAGCGTTCTTGGTTTGTTCGAAAAGAGGATTCGATCGTCACGAAGGCGAAAGACAGTGGAGATCAAGCTGAAGATGACAAAACTTTTATGGGGATACGCATGATCAGAGACAAGGCGGTAAGAGACAGAAAATCAGTATTGGATGCGGTGGAAGAGCTCAAGCACCTTCAGGCCCAAAAGGAGCATTACAAAAGGTTTACCATAAAAAAAAAGCCTTGGAAAGGCGTTGATCCCAACATCATGCAGGAAAGGAAGCCAGAGGTCCCGCAGAATCAAGGAGACAGGACACGGCAAGGGTAGTAGAAGACATTGATATGTCCCAGAGCTGGAAGTCGGCAGTCAAGGCTGGCCACAAACTTTTCGCCATATCGAATGTTTCAGATTTCAGAATGTTTCAATGGGAATATCATACTCTCCCCTCCAAGTCAATAAAACATTCTTGATTTATTCCTCCTCGGTCTTGGACTGTGCGTGAAGCCTAATGTTCTAGATTGCAGGCCTACAATAGAAATTTTCCGAGAGCATGATTGTATCTGGTAGGTGGGTTACGTGAAAAGATGTTTAGGTCAGAGAGGTTTTTTGCTCGAAAACCAAGGAAAGGTAGGCTAAAAATGGATTGCTTTTACTTTCTGCGACCGAATTCTGCGAATCATACTAGTATTTTTACATCTGATCAATGGAGCTGGAGTGATAGGCGGGGAACCATATCATCTATCACATTCTTGTGGCCGCATTTGAGACATATACCAAGCCACAGGCTTGAGGCAAACAAAATCCAGTAAGATGGGGGAATATATACCCGCCTGCAGAAAACCAGAAATGCCTTTACAGAAATGACATATTTTAACAAAGCAATTCGACGACTATCGAATTCCTCTCCTCAGCATGCTATCCCAACGACTTTTCAATTCGCGCGCTGCTTCCTCTCTCAAGGCAAATTCTATTCAACGGTTCCGTTATCCTGCATTCCGAAGGTTGCGGCGCAAAACCGCGCCTCGCCGAGATACCCGCATCAAAGTAGTATCCGCTCGCCGGCCCAAGGACCGGACCCATCTACCGGTTATCGGTCTCACAATTGGGGCCGCTATCATCATTATCGTACTTGCAGCTATAGAATGGAAGCGTATTCAGCTCTGGAATAAGAGAAAGGTAGCGGAAGACAGATACAGACTGGTGAAAGAATGGTGGACAAAACGAATTCCGTTCCTACATGATTTAGAATTTGCACGGGATACTTGCATACGGACCAAGCGGTGGTGGCGAGAACGAAGGAACGTCAGTGGAGCCTATTCTGAACTAGCAATAGACACTCTTGCACGCGCGAGGCTGTGGTGGGGAAATCGGAGAGGAATTGATACCACTGCAACAAGGTCTACACGGTGGAGATGGCCTTGGCTGAAATGATATGAGAAGGGAACCCGGGACACAACTGTGAAGACGTCAGAGATGAATCCCACCGAACAGAATCGGTCATCCAACCCTTCAAGCTCTGAAGCGAAGACAACTCTGGTGCAGCAACACCTGGAGAAACACAAGCCAACGAAGAAGGTTCCAGCACAGATTTCTCAATCAAAAAATAAAAGTTGGCGGGAAAGGGAGTAAATGGAGGACTCGTCCAGATAGCAAAGAATAACCAATCCGAAGAATAAAGAAATAAAATGAGCGGTTCTCGAGGATTCGTGGCGCCGCGAGACGAATGGGGAAGCATAGACGCAAGATGATCTCCAGCCTTGTACTTTCGAGATTCTAGTATGCGTTATCCAAATTGACACTCAATCTCCAAGCTTATATATCAAATTTTCCTCCACTAGCTCCCTTCCAAGTGCCGCACTTGTAAGTGGAGATGGAGTCATACTTCCGAAGGCCAACCGGAGAAGCTACCGAACCCTTTAATGAGATTCGTGAGAGACAAATTTCCTACAGCGACGTAGAATCGATCAAGCTGTACCTCTGTTATTCCCAGAACGCTGGACTCGGTTATGAACCTTAAAGTTGTGGCCACACCCGCTGTACACGGGCGTTTGAGATAAGATCGAGTGGGGAAACGAGCATATATTTCTGATACAAGTCGGGCATTGAAAGGATGGTGACGGGTAGTTGTCCATTTTGACGGACTGTAAAGCTTTTTGTCCAGAATCTTGTTGGGAATTGATGGACGAGGTGCGAGGGCAGAGGGACTTGTCCAGCAGACAGGAAGAATGGGTTGAAATTGATGATTGAAATGAGACCTCCATAAGAGAAGAAACGCATAGTGAAGCGTGATAATAGAAAGAATATTGGGAGCAGTTACAGTCAAAATCTTAGGAGTAATTTATCCCATTTCTTAGACGATGAACGCAACGCCGCAACGCCAGAACTTGTTGAACGTCATTCCGAGCCGTGAGCTGGATCCGAGGCTGATTTTCATGAGCGGCGTATAAGCCGTAAGATTTCTTCTTAACCACCCACTTGTTGGGTGAGGTTTCAACCCAGAAGTTGAAGCTGAAAGTACGAAAATACTTTCCCTTAGGCTCATGCTGACATGGGAATAAACTTTCACATTTAGGACGCATTAGTAGGAGAGGAACGGTAGTACCGACTAGAACCATTGGACGCACAGTCATGTCACGTAAAATCAAATAACAATGCAAAGATGCCTTGTGCGGCATGGTCTGACGTGAGCCTGAACAGATCGACGCAACGTTATCGCAACCTTTGTATGACATTTGCTGCGCCACAATCACAAGAGAAAATGATGCTCGTGGACATGATACTCGAGGACAAAATATATTGATAAAAAGTTTGTATAAAAAAAAAAAGGAATAACCAGGATTTGGATGGAAGCATGATTGGCACGTGATACCCCTTAGCCGTGCCGAGGCCATGGCCGTCTCTCCTCCCCGTTTCTTAAACGGCAATATAACCGGCATAACACGCAAGTTCGATCACTATCGGGATCATAATACTCCCAAATATACTGTTTCAAGCAGCATTCAGCCCTGGCATCCCCCCCTTCGGATGCCTTCGCGCTCATCTAAGTGTTACAAACAACGTGCGACAACGCGACACGAGACCTTCAAATAGAAGTCTCGGAATGTATCAAAAACCCCAACACCAGTACTGATGATCACGGCTCAAGACTATGAAGAACTTCTCCCAACTTTCAACTGCCAATTTGCTCAAATCTCACCGCGTCAATTTGCGATCCTACAGCATCCTTCGGCCAGATTTTGATTCGCTGAAGTCACGACGTGCAGGGTAGTGACACGTGATGTTGTGGGAAACCCTCAAAGGAGCAAGAGGCCACGGGATCACCCAGGAAATTATGCTCTTGCAGTCACTCCTTGTGGCGTGTTGTACTTGTTGGTCCCCTTTGCGGGGTCGCACCGTTTATGTATCGTTTTGCCGAGAAAGGACAAACGACGAGAGCAGATTTCCCCAGGTTTCATGCCTAGTTTAATCTAGCCCATTAGCCCCAGGAATCTCCAGCCCTCCCGACGAAATGGTTGTTGTTCTGGAAAACATACGGCAGGGTTCCTGAATTAGCCTCATGATTATCCACTTCTTTCGGCTGGCGGCGAACATCCTCCGCATTCGAAAACACTCAAAATCCGGAGAAATTAGCACCCCATATAACACGACAGCCAATAAAATGCGGGACAGCATGGGAGAAACCCATTCACAACGCTCTGGCCGGCACCTTCGCCGCATGTTTGCTTCAACTGGCACTTAGCCGACTACCAATCATTCGTGGATTTACAATCTATGCTGCACAAAATGCAACCCCCTGACCCTCGATTTGTATAAAAATTCATGCTGTTGATAGGTAGAGGTTGGTTGGAGATGCTGCCCGCGTACCCGAGGAAAGTGGTACCGACGAGAGAATTAATCCTCTTTGAGTCCGCTCCGTAGGGATTAAGTCAGATATTGATCGCTGACCACACATGGTTGCAGGGAGGATGATATGAACAAGGTCCATGTCTATATCCATGCCAAACATATATGTACTAACCTGCGCACGTTCCCACCGTGCATCTCTGTTGACTGCCATCAATTGGTAACGATACTGATTGCTCGGACTCCTGTGCTTGTGCTTGAGCATCACAATGTCTGACAAGTACTCCCCCGGTCACCATGGCCAACATGAACATCAAGAGGTGGTCGAGGAGTGGCCACCTCGTGTCGAAGAAGAGGTGAGAAGTGTATTTTTCTCAAGTGTGCAACGTCTTCGTACAGTCCTAACACGACACTCAGAAACATGAAGAAGTTGAGATCAGAATTATCAAAGGAAATGAGGCGTTCAACGAAGCTATGCTCAAGGAGCCTCCAAGGCCTTTCACTTGGGCAACAATCCAATTATACGCCGCTTGTTTTGTAGGATTTTTCTGCGCAACGATGAATGGATACGATGGATCCTTGATAAACAACCTTCTTCAGAACCCTTGGTTTCTGGATTATTATCATGGCGAAAATGCGGGCATCTGGGCTGGCATTGTGACTTCAATGTACCAAATCGGTGGTGTTGTTTCGTTGCCATTCGTAGGTCCAGCCGCCGATACATTTGGACGAAGGTTTGGCATGTGGGTTGGGTGTCTTTGTGTTATCATCGGGACAATCATTCAAGGGGTTGCAACTCAATCAGAAGGAACTAAACAATTCATGGGCGGTCGTTTCTTGTTGGGTTTCGGGGTCAATATCGCTTCGGCGGCCGGGCCTATGTATGTTGTTGAGGTGTCTCATCCGGCTTATCGTGGTATAGTAACCGCTATCTTCAATTGCTTCTGGTAAGAAACCCTCAATGAGATGAACGTTCTGGGACTTACTTTCTGCAGGTTTACTGGGGCCATTATTGCTAGCGGAGTTGCGCGAGGGGGTATCAATGCAGGCGGGAACATCTCTTGGCGCCTTGTCATCTGGATCCAGCTTATGTTTTCAAGTATCATCTTCTTGTCGGCCTACTTCCTTCCTGAGTCCCCTAGATGGTTGTATGTCAACAACAAGCGAGAGCAATCTAAAGCCATGCTTACGAAGTTTCATGGCGAGGGAAATCCGGATAGTGAGTGGGTCAGCCTGCAGTTGAACGAATACGAGGAACTTCTGGAGATGGACGGTGCCGACAAGCGATGGTGGGATTACAGGGCGTTATTCAAGAACCGCTCAACCTGCTACCGTCTTTTCTGCAACGTCTGCATTACCATCTTTGGTCAATGGGCTGGCAATGGTACGTTAAATGTCTGCCTCATTCATGAACAAAACTAAATCGAGTAGCCGTCCTCTCGTATTTCCTTGGAAAGGTTTTAGACACAGTTGGCATCCACAGCGCAATTGGCCAAGCGAATGTAACACTGATCAACAATTGTCAACAATTTTGTTTCGCCCTCCTAGGCGCCAATCTTGTGGACCGTGTTGGGCGCCGGCCTCTGCTCCTCTTCTCGAATATTGGCTGTTGTGTCGTTTGGCTTGCCATGACGGTTTCGACAGCTATTTATCAAGAATCAATACCACACAACCCAGACCCTGCTCAAAAAGTTTACGGGACGAACAAGGCAGCTGGGACTGCCTCGCTCGCTTTTATCTTCATATTTGGCGCTGTTTACTCCGTCGGATTCACGCCACTTCAAGCATTGTATCCAGTCGAAGTTTTGTCTTTTGAGATGAGAGCGAAAGGCATGGGGTTCTCTGGGTTTGCAGTCGCTGCTGGTAAGCGAGGCCTTTCCTCATCCAAATTTCACGCTGACATGGAAACAGCTGGACTTCTCAATCAATTCGCATGGCCCGTGTCTCTGCAGAAGATAGGATGGAAGACATATATCATCTTTACAGTCTGGTGTGGTATCCAATCGGCGGTAATCTTTTTCTGGATTCCCGAAACAAAGAATCGCACGGTAAGCCGACCCCACCCCATGTGATCCTCAATACTTATGTAAGTGTTAGCTCGAGGAACTTGATGAAATATTCAACTCCAAAAGTCCAGTCAAAACGTCGATACAGAAGAAACGACTTGGCTTTGACGCTTACGGCGACGTGGTTAACATCCAAGACATATGACCCCTTTCCCCTGCATCCACTTTCTTTCCCTGTCATTTGATGGCGCCGAACGCTACAATCTCCAACTCGCCGCAACTTGTTACCTTCGTTTCAATTTGCAGAGACCAGGAGTATGTTGGCTGGGCTCTAACCTCTGCTGGGCAAGACCGGGCAGGATAAATAGAGGTCTTGTCTTTCTGGAGTTTACGCGAGCACGAAATCCTTCATTGTAAATACTTCTCACGTCTAGATAATCTTCATCTTGGTAAAGCCAGATCAGCATGCCTCAATGTTTGTCCCCTTTCCCATCTGACGGGAAGTTCCACTTCAGCCGTCGTTTTCCCAGAAATAGAGAAAGCTTCCAGCATTTCTTACTCTCGTTTAAAAGTTTTTGTCTCTAGATCATTCTACAAGCAGGAAACAGCGCTGTTCTTGTTGTTCTTTCTATGCGCCAATCAAAAAAATAGTTGTCGATCACGACCTTGATTTGCGGGGTTTCTATAGCCAGTGCTCCCGGACCCCCTACCCCAACCGGGTTATCGTAGTTTAATTGATGTTCTTTCCCTCCTTTTCAAATGTCAATCTTGCTGTATGCTGCAAACAATAAAAATGGCCCTCAAGCGTAGCAATAGCCCGATCATGCTTTCGATTGGCACTAGCTGCGGAGATGTAAAATAGCACTATAATCACGCTCTAAGCTAGACATGATCATCAAATATTTTCGAAGAAGCAAAACAGCCACCTCCCCGTTAGGAATGTTCCGCCACGCGCGAAATACTACGCTACGCTAGGTGCACGTTGTTGCGTAATTTTCTTATAAAAATATAAGACAGAATCTTCCGCGCCTGGGACGCGTCTGTTGCCCACATTGCCCTCGAAACGTTTCAAACATTGGATCCACCAAGATTTCCTATGAGACATGAAGAGTTTGGATGCCCAAGTCCGAGCTAAATTTCAAGTAGATTGCTTCCCAAGAACACTGTTTATGCTAGCTTATCCCCAGCCAGTATCACGTGTCTACAATTCCCATATTCTCATCTGATAACAGAGTAGTCTGCAAGCTATAATAGTAGTGCCGCAAGCTCATACCCAAAGCCCCATCGTACTGGCAGTGCGGCAGTTTTATGCTACTAGCAGAGTAGTTTGAAATGCATACGCAATTCGCCACGTCTGCTTTTATGGAACTGGAAATTCTAAATCTATGTGAATCAAACTTAATCGGCGGCTAGACCCCGTAATTCCTCACCCTCGAACCCGTTTATATGGCCGCATTTAACTAGTCGTCCTTACTCAATCAGTCGCTGGGTTTTCATATACAAAATTTGTTTGTGCACACTTGCAAATGACTCAAAAAATGCTTCAAAAGTTGGGCTTTAAATATCGAAATTTCTCGCCAAATCTTAAAAAATTGGCGTGTTGCACGGCTATAATTTGTATACGTAGAAAGTCAATCAAAAACTGATGAGGAATCAAATGCGCCCCTTATAAGGGGTCGAAGATTAGGAATCATAGGGGTCCAGCCACCGATCAAAGTATTTTATAAGCGCTGCCAAGCTTTACCTGCCGGTGCAATAGCGAGGAGTCGACGATCATTCGTCATATATACGGCCCCTTATACAAGGTGTGAGCAGAAGTCCTGCAAAAGTGGATTTGCAGGCCTCCTATGGGTTCAAGTACCGGAAATATTCCTTATAAAGTATAAAAAGCATATTTCTCATCCACTTTTCCAAGTTTGATCTCTAGACAAGGGCAGTATAAGGGGCTATTCGACCAATTAATCCCCTGCTTTACCCATGCACGCGCACGTTTCTTGTAGGACTTCTACTAATACATTGTACTCGTGCGGGATATAGCTCGGATAAAGTCGGAAAAAGGTCCGATAAAATTGCGCTAAAAACAATTTATATTTCTTTT
>QGMK01001041.1:0-13961 GCA_007825345.1 Lachnellula suecica
ACCACTATTTTTACGTCTTAGGCGGAGACAGCAAACACCGGCCAGATGTGTTGATTTGCTGATAGAAGTTTGCTTATTTTGGTATATGTAGATATTTGAATATATGCCGGAGTTTTGCCTTTGGCCGGTGGGCTGACGGGGAGTAGACTATTGGCTGATGGAGATGGAGTTGCCTCGTTTTGTATGTGTAGTTGCCTGTGAGAGTTAGAGTTGCGTCCGGTGTCGGTAATAGATGGAGGAGGTTGGGAGTTGTGCCACGTAGGTGGGAGTCAGATGGGAAGGTGAGGAAGCAGGGAGGGGTGTCACCTTTTCCTTGAAGGTTTTGCTTTATTTTTGTGATGGAAACTGAAAAGGCAGTTGAATGTATCTTCGATGGGGTTCAAGGTCTATCTGCTATGTGCTGTACTCCTTGATTGTGCCTTTCATGTTTGGATAGCCATATATCACGCCATCTTCCGCTTCTTACATCCACGCCTTCACTCTACACCATCGCTGCCATTCATGTTTAACAAGATGCATAAACTCCTCACAGATGCTTTCTCCCAGTTTCCTTAATGGAACTCCGCTTCTACTCTTCCATATCTGAACCCATCAACCTTAAGCTCAAACGCGAGCCCGGCACTTTCAACCACCATCTCGAGCGTAAAGTCCAAATTGTCGAACTCCACACCCCTTGTGGTCGTCAGTCTTGTGAAGAGGCTCTTGGGTACGGCACCGAGATCTGTAGTCAGGGTGCAGACGTTGACGAGATCGCGGGTGTAGGAAGAGGGTGGGTTGCCATCTGCGTCAGAGGCGATGAGATCGTCGGAGACAATCAACGATTGTCCTGGCCTGAAAGAAATTAGAAAATATGACAGGTATGAGGCTTCTGAGAGATGCTTACCTAAAGTTTCGGGTGTAGTGGAAGCTGATAGGGGTAGCAGCACTGAGTGCCTCACCCTCTGCAATATTGTTAGAGCTGGTTGATATTTTGGAGGTGTATGTGAAACGTACTCGTAATGTGCCATTGCATCCTATCACTAACCATCCAGCGCTCCCATAGAGGGCTCCAGTACCGTTCGCTGACTTGATGCTTGTCTTCGTCATAGACGGTAGCATACGATGTGCCGTAGTGCATTCGCGCTTTGCGAGAAACAACCATACTGCCTTCGAGCCCTCTCAAGACAGCCCCTCTGACAACGGCCGTCCAGGCGTTGACAGGCTGCATCACCTCGACCGACCCATTTTCGATTAATGCTGTGGCCTGAGCATGTGTCGGTCTCTCGCTATAAGGGGGTGGCGCCGCGGTGTTGAAGTGTCCCTTCAGTCTGGTGTAGAGATAATTGCTCTGCCCGAAACCGCCAACCAGGACGATGCCAGATACTATTCCACCCTTCTGTCTGATTCCATCTACTTGACCTTGAACGAGATCACAGACCTCCTTGACCACAGGCTCAAATATTTCTTTGATCTGGGCAGCGGTCATAACTAAAAATCCGCAGTCAAGGCCGGCTTCCTCATCATCAGGAAGTCCAGGGAAAGGAACGTTAACTTCAGCATGCTCCTCTTCGTTGAAATTGCGCTTAACAAATTCTTCCCAGTACCGCAAGCCCATCTGCCAGCACTTCCCCTTCTTGAGTTTCATCTCGTCGAATCGTTCCTTCCCGATACGGCCGCGAACATGCTCCTCAAATCGATAATTCAAGAAAGCACTACCGCAAAGACCGCCGGTACCAACTGCGGATTCTTCTACCCGCAATGGCTTCAAAGAGATAATCTTATACGCGATCAAATCCACAGTTCCACCACCTGCATCGCAGACAACGAAATTGTCACAGCGCTGAGATGGTTAGGTTGTATGGCCTTGAGAGTGTAGACGGCCGCAGCTTCGGGCTCACTGATCATCTGGATCTCGGATTTCTGTCCCATTCCGGCCCGTTCTGCGGCCTGCAACGTAGTATTCTTTGCTGCATCTGACCAGACAGCAGGGCAAGTGAGTACGAAATCTACCTTCGTCGATGCCATAAAAGATTCGCCATACCGCCGTGTCAGCGTTTCCATGGTGTGTTCGTACACTTGCGTCAAGTAATCGCTCACAGCGTCCACCACATTTTTGTTGAATTTCTTCAATTGTGCTGCAGTCTCTAAAGGACTGACGTAGAAGGGCAGCTTCTGTGACCGGTCGAGGAATAGTTTTATGCATCGAAGGCGAGACTCTTCAGGTTTGAATTGGAAACCCCATTTGATCTTGGGGTCACTTCCCTCTGGGGCATCTGCAGGATAATCGTATGCTATTTCCGTGGGAACTTTATCTGATGTAATACCATTGCCTCCTGGCCAGGTCTTGATGATCTCAACATCATCTGGAGTTGATGTGTATACCGCAGCAACACTGATTCAGGATTAGCACATTGCAAATGGATGGGCAGGTGTGTAGAGCGCCAAGACAAACCACGAAAGCTACTGTGGTGTTTGACAGAAGCGCAGCATGAAATAAACTAGCTGGAGCTATTTAGTGAGGCATAGCTCATGAGGGAATTTTGAGGACTCCATTTGTCAAGGAGAGCAAAGTAAGCTCTTCGCGTCCGCCAGAAGTATAAACTGCACCAAAAGCCGACAGAAAGAGAGAACTAGCTCACCCTGAATAAGTTGTTCCAAAATCAAGACCAACGATCAATCGGTCATTCAGTGGCGCAGGTTCTCGTATGGGCCCCTCAATCGCTTCGGTGGAAGAAGTAGGGGTATAGTTGTTCGTGAAGTGGTTCCTACTCTCATCATTCCTCCGACTAGCGCTTCGAATTGGGAGACTGAGGTTCATAATTGCTGCTGGAGAACCCCTAAATGGAAAATAAAGGCCCTGCCCATAAATGCTCGGTCCCAGCGCCCGTATGTCAGGAGGCGGAGGACCGCCGAGATGCCGGGGCGCTTGGCCTTCTCGATGTTGTCCTCAAGGCCTAGCAAATGACATACATAAAAGAAGCCTTTCCAAGAATACAACAAGGCTTGAAACGCTTTCCAGGATCCTTGAGCAATTGAAAAATACACTAGATAGCCCCTGAATTGAGGATGGCGTGCCTTGCGCTGATATTGCCTTTCAGATAGCTCCAATGATGGCTTTTGCAAAACCAATTGAAGCAACAGTGATAAGTGGTAAGAACGAACAGAAGACCATATATTTAAATTCTGGGGAAGCTGGGGAGCTCGTATTTGTCCCTGCAGGAACGAAGTGGGAGCCTGCGTAGGCAGCACTCTTTGGATCTTGACCGGGGGCCTTGGCGTTTATGGTCAATAGCTCGAGGAAGGAACAGGTTACGCGTTCCGGACAAGAATTTCTAACAAGAAAGCCGTTTCGAAGTGTGTCCCGGTAAGATCCACTCTAATCGGTGAGATTATTATGGAAAAAGTGCGATTTTGAAGTCTGACATGGGCAACTTGCTGACATCAAAATGCACCGCAGGCACTAAAAATTGGAGGTGGGGGCAGTGCATCGCAAGGCTGAGCCTTGTCAAACTTGTCAAACTCCCCTAATTCAAAGCCAACCAACCACACGAGCTACTTATCGAATTATTGATTCGGTTCGATTCGGTAGGGGAGCTGTCAGAATGCAGCTTTGGGGTTGCGGTTTTAATGCTTGGGGACAGTTGAATTTCGCCAATGACGACGGTGGAAGTCTCACTTCGGATGGGACAAACAAGCGGCCAACGGATGATAGCCAGAGGGACTTACCCCAAGACCTTGAAGGATTTGAGTGTATCTTATCCGGTCAAAATATCGAGGTTCTAAAGACGTCTATTTCGTCAACGTTAAGTGAGTTGAATCCTACGTTGTTAATCACGTGTCTCAAGAGGTTTCTTTCGTGTTATAATTGTTGGATCTCAGAGACGATTTGAGCAGACATATAGAGTATCTAGTTTTTCTCAATAGTCTAATCGATTCAAAAATCGATCCTGCCTAATAGACCCTATGTAGTTAGAAGCTCATCTCAGTTGCTACATGCCGGCTCTCCAGACGCTTTCTTCCAATACCTCCTATCAGAGGAACGCCAAACTCCTATTAAGCTTATTGCCCAATCTCTCAGCGAGAAAGTTGTAACTTTCCAGTCTGACACAATCAACACATATGACAACCTAAATCAATACAAGTCACATGAAGCAGCGAACTCGACTTCCGTGGACGACGGCATTACAAATATCGTCGCTAATGATACCTCCTTCTATGCTCTCACAACATCCGGGAAGGTACTCAGCTGGGGAGACATAAGGCACGAGAGCAGCCTCGGCCGAGATGTAAAGGAGAAATGGTCAGTCTACCTCCATAAAATGCCCAAACCAAGCTGACCATTCTCCAGCCCAGCCGACATCCCTTGTGTGATTGAAGACCTTACTACGGATCCTATTACTGGTATTATCAAAATCGCTGCTGGCGGGTATATTGCGGGTGCTCTGACAAAGGAGAATGATCTTTATATATGGGGAGGACGCCAGGGCCAAGAAACGCCTCTCCCTGACATGGGTAAAATACCAGAAGCGGTGGATATAGAAGGCGAGGATATTCTGGATTTCGCTGTGGGAGACATGCATATGATTGCACTGACAATGTCCCATCGCTTGTGGGTCGTTGGCAATCTCAACGGACAAGGTGGTGACGCTGCTGAGGAGGCGAGGTCTTGGAAAGAAATAAAGTTGCCTCTGAAGAAATCCCAGAGAGTTGTCAAGGTTTTTGCGGGGTATCGAACTTCATTCGCATTAGTTGACGGAGAAGAAGATCCTCCCGGAGAAAAATATGAATAAAATCATTGGTATCTCATCTCATTCATTTTGCCTCTGATGCCATTCTATAATACAGTCCGTGGGCGCTCCACATTATCAATGCATAGCAGAAAAAAGAACTCATAGATTCGTAAGATAATCCTCGATCTCCTGAGGACTCAACTTCCTGAATCGTGGTCCTTGTGCTCCCTCAACTCCCTCAACGCCGAGTAAATGATGTGCTGGTGGCCCAACAATACCTACACATGTTAGCTATAGCTGAGGAGAACTCTGTAACCTGCACTTACCAATCTCTACCGTCTCTCCATTCATCTCACCCTCAATGGTCTCCTTCAAGGTCAACAAGGCAATGTGAACCGCGTCTTCAAGTTCCAAACCCTCTGTGTATCTCTTCTCTAAGAAGGTCTTTGCTGAAGTAGCACTCTTTCCAATAGCAGTCGCCTTCCAAGGGAAATAACTTCCACTGGGATCAACCTGGTACAGCATAGGTCCGCCCTTCAAGATACCACCAGTCTTGCCAGAAGCCTTCTTCTCATCAGGATGCGCATCAGCCGTCGCAGCTTCCTCGGATTCCGGCTCAATACCCTCGTCCCATCCTGCAATCAACAAGCTGACACCATACGGTCGTACACCACCAGACTGCGTAGCTTCTTGCATGACCCTCGCAACATCCTGCACTAATATTCTCGTCGGGGGATACTCGTTGTAAATGCGCTTGTAGCCGGTGTGGGACACTTTGCGGGCTTTGTCGACAAGTACTCGATAATCAGGTCCCATGCCGGAGTAGACCATGCCGATGTTGGGGGTGATGAGGCTGACTTTCGAGAGGGAGGGAGGGTCGATTAAGGGTGATGAGGACTTCTTTTCTGTGGCAAGGACAATCCCATTTGTTGCTGTTTAAGAGATCAGCTATGAGCCTTGCAAAATAGTGCAGCTCTGATCAACCGTACCTTTGATACCCAGCGCCGTAACACCCTGGTTGACAGCATTTAATGCGTACTCTGTATCCAACTGGTTAGCACAACGCCTATATATACCTCCGCCTGGCAAGGCAGGAGTGTTCCGGCACAAGATATGCATCTAAATTCGTACGAACCTATTTGGACGAGCTTCCCGCTATTGATAGTCAGTATTCAACAACATGTTTATAGCTGTTTGTCAGTACGCTGGCAAAGATGAGGAGGACAAACTGACCTTGGGGAGAAAGTGGTGAGCGAGAATGAGTATCGGTCCGCCATGATGGAAGATGTAGAGTGGATTGATTAGAGTTGAAGTATCAAGGTGGAAGTAGGTAGGCTGGAGCTGTCGCGGTGAGGAAGCTATGTCGGAGGCAGCTGCAGACGCGAATCGATGTCTCCAGCACGGTAGTCGGTCACGTGCATCTTAGCCGGACGATTATGGTTAGAGCAACATTTAGCGCAATTTCGAATGTTCGTGCCTGAGGTCGCACCTGGCTCTAGCTCCGTCCGCCG
This sequence comes from Lachnellula suecica, assembly GCA_007825345.1. Classification (NCBI taxonomy): domain Eukaryota; kingdom Fungi; phylum Ascomycota; class Leotiomycetes; order Helotiales; family Lachnaceae; genus Lachnellula; species Lachnellula suecica. The sequence continues at coordinate 6,221 of QGMK01001041.1, forward strand.
GGTCGGCGTGATTTTCTTCTTTGCCCCGACATTCTCCTCTTTGAAGGAGCCACATCTCAATGTTTCTCTAACAACTTCCTTTCTTTGTGAAGCTCTTTCACGGCCCGGCTAATGATTTGACGCTAATTACTCCAGGAAGCAGCTGAGCTGTACTACGCCGCTGCTTCAATGACCATAAATCTCTAAGATTTTGAGCTTCAAGCTTCCCACAATGGCCGCAGTATCCGAAGCTACCCATGCCAGTTGGCAATGGCCAGACGACATTACACCAGAGGCGCCAAGTGAAGAGCCAACGCCAGTACCTCCGTCTGGGACGTTTAAAAACGAGGAGCCGGAAACGACGGAAGAAATTCCCAAGCAGGAGGAGCATGCGGGGGAACAAGACAAAACTACCCCTCCACCAAAGCAGAGGCATTATAAACCGCGGCAATGCAGAATATGCTTGGAAGAAGTTCTCCCGACATTCGAGACGCCGACTGAGGGAATCAGCGCCTTTCTCAACCCATCTCCAAAAGTCACCTATACCTCTTCAGACCCTGAGTCTGGCCGTCTCATACGGCCCTGTAAATGCCGAGGGTCCCAAGCCTATGTGCACGAAGGATGCCTACAACACTGGAGACATGCAGACCCGCGATATGGACAGAGGAATTTCTGGGAGTGTCCAACTTGCCAGTTTCGGTACCGCTTGGAGAGAATGAAGTGGAGCCGGATAATCTCCAGCACACTGGCTCAGATCGGGCTTACGATTTTTATTATGTTTGCGACCGTCTTTCTGCTCGGATTTGTTGCGGACCCGATCATAAATATGTACTTCGAACCGGCTGCAACTATTACGAGCGTCGCAACGGGTGGTGGTATTGGGCAGCTGGACTTCGAAGACGAACTAGAGGGTTATGCTGATTGGGTAATACACTTTATGAAAGGATTGACATCTATAGGTGTTCTTGGATTTGTCAAAGTGATGTGGGCTATGAGCCCGTTGAGTTACTGGCACATGCGCCAAGGGGGAGTTCTGTTCGGCGGTGGTGGCGGACAACGGGTTGGAAGGGTGAGGGTTGGTGTGAATGGGAGAGACCGCGCTGAGAACACCTTCTGGCTGATCGTCATTGTTGGAATCGTAACGTTCCTGGCGGTGAGTAGAAGTGCACTGTTGAGCTTCAGTCCAATACTAACATTACTCAGGGCGTCTGGACTTGGGTCAGAAGATGGAGCCGAGCAACTCTCGAGAAGGCAGGTGAACGTGTCGCTGATGTTCACGGAGCTGATGCAGAGGACGATGAAGACGAAGAAACAGATACGTCCCAACCATCGCCAGCATCCAATGCCCAAACCGAAGGTGCCTTACCTAACGATTCAGAGTCTGAGAGCCGAAAGACACAATAGCATTCATCTACTGGCGTTCTGGGGATTTCTCATAAGGCGCAAGTTTCAAACAGGCAGGGAATTGGGGCATAACAGCGGTACTTCAAATTTGTACAAAACACGAAAATCCATAGCGAAGCCAGTACTCTGCCGCAAGCAATCCTTTCCATACACCTTTCTTATTTTCCCACTCTATACCCCACTCCTATCGCACACTCTTAAGTTGCCACGCTCTCTCTCTTCCATGGCGTGTCGACGTGTCTGTGTGCAAATATCAACCACTCGCTGGAGCCCCGAAAACACGAGCGTCTTGTTCCGTTTTCATTCCGGGTGGCCGCTTGTCCAGTCAACACCCTGCCGCCTGCTACATTCTCATTTTGGGATCGCTGGTGCTGGCTCTTCTGCCGTTACTGGCGTTATGCTTCCAAGAGAGTTCTGAGGCAGGGCTTTTTGATACATTCTGATATTCTGCATTGGTGTGTGTGTAAGTAAGCCGGAAGTTTTCGTCTTCTTTTCATTAATATCTCCATTGGGTAGCAGTTTTCAGTTCCAACAATTTTGACGCGAATGGGGAAGCCGTCATTGTTCATAAGCCCTTAGCACTTATTTCAAAAAGTAGTAAAGATTAAATCTTGCAACTTTGTATTCGTTATACCTTCTAGCTTGACCTAGAGCTTTTCAATCGACAGTGAGAAAGTAGCTCAAGCCTCACAAAACGCCAAATGCGTCTCCAACCCCTCCTTATCCCCCACAAACTCCAACTCTGTCCCCACACCCACAAAAAACACCCATCCCTCCCTTACCTCCATCTCCTTGCCCTGCACAACCATCTTGCCCTTTCCCCCCGTCACAAGCATAACGCCCGGTCCCTCCAGCGCCTTGACTACTTCCTTCTCGTCCGCACCTAGGTTTGTGACCAGCATGCTGAACTCGCTCATGGGCGGCGCGAGGATCTTGGTGTGGCCGTTCTTGCCTCGCGTGGGAGCGGGTTTGGCGGTTAGGACGGCGTCGGAGCCGGAGGAGGGCGAGAAGGTTAGGGCGGAGGTGAAGGTGTCGATGTCGTCTCTGTCGGCGCGTGGGCAGAAGCCGGTGTTGAGGACGTTGTCGGAGCGGGCCATGCACTCTACGATGTCTCCGCTGAGATAGGCGTGGATGCCGCTACAATTCTGTCAGTTCATAGATTCTCAAGAGTGGTGAAAGAGGTAGAAAAATATGGTGGAGAAAGTCTCATCTCAAGTGGATGATTATGAAGGTTTCAAAACTTCAAGAGAACGGGATACTTACTCCGCGGGAACATATATCGCATCTCCTTTCTTCAACACCAAAAAGTTCATGGTAAGCAGCGCCACCAGATTCCCAGGATCGCTCTTATCATACTGCTCCGCAAGTCTCGGCAGCAGTTCAGGAATATAAGTATGCTCTCCAAAACTCTCCTTTGGAGCCTTCCTCAACGTCTCATAAACCTCCGTAATCTCCTTGTCGCTTGCAGAAAGGATCTTGCCAACAAGACCCCTCAAAGTCTCCGAGTCGAACGTGGTCTGAGAGCCATTTATAAAGCGGGATTTGAGGATTGGGATTGAGGTGAATAGGTGCTGAATATCGGGGAGGGGCTTGAAGCCGACGAACACTTCGAACTTTGAGAGGGCGACTGCGATTTCTGGCTTGTGGTTTGCGTCGCTGAATTTGGAGGGCTCTTTTTTGTGGAGCTTGGCTGCGAGATCTTTGTTGGGGTGGATTTGGAGGGGGAGAGCTTTGGCAATCGAGAGGATCTGGGGTGGAATGATCTAGTAGAAGTATCAAGTGAAAAGTGATATTTGACGTACCTTAGGGAGAAAGGGAAGATCTTCTCCGAACTTGTCGAGGATTGGCTTTCCTATGAGCTTGTCCTTGTTGGCATTGAGATGTTTCTGGAGATCTTCCCCGCTGGAGAGGACGAGAGATGGGGTTGTGGGATAGGTTCCGCACCACATCTGCTGATGTTAGAAACAGCATCGCACAAAAATGAGAAGACATGGAATTGCGGTCTCTTTCAATTCCGTATTTATGACAATGCAGAGGGATATTCGAAATGAACGCACCTCTGCATACTCCTTGGTCTCATCCAGCTCAAACTTTCCTCCTGGAGTGGAGGCAGCAAACTGTGCAGCCAGAGATTGTTTTCCTTTCTTTCCCCACGGATAATTGTTGCATTGGCATTCTAACTGAATTATAGATGAAGACATGATGAGAATTGTGTTTATTTGGTTTGAGTTTTTTACTTTAGTAATAATAAGGTACTTTTATCTCGTCGACGATCTCGAGTGCTCACTTACACCGGAGCTCTAATCCGGATGACGTTAACAGGCAAACTGTTACATCACTTCCAATTGCATTCATCGACCTCGGGAAGTACCTGTAGCTATATGCACCGCCTGCAGCTGCCCCACTCTTTACTGAAAGATTTCGACATTTCGTCAATCAAAAACAGAATAATTCATTTATTCAAGAATACCCCAAATTCAGCACCCCAAAAATGTATGAAGATGGTGAATGCATGGTAAGATGAAAAAGGTCTCCAGTTGCAGTCAAAAAAGGTTCACAGAGGAACAAAATAATTACACGCCGTATTTACTTTTTCGTCTGAATTCAATCACTCACCTAGGCCAGAGCCTTGTAATAATGAACGGCCATTAATACTTGTACGATGCTTGCTTAAAGTGCCCCAGCGCTGGCCAGAGCACGGTAAACCCTGCTTGCCAGGACCAAGCACACAACCATTATTAACCTTATGTCCACCTCAATCAAATATTTGCGCATATGTCGACTGTTGGTAGCTCATGCATGAAGCTGACTATGAAAATTCAAAATTGCTGTTCGGTCAGATTCAAATGCGAGGTTAAAATTAGGACCGACCCAGTGCGTGCTCGCCTTATCAACTTGCTGCATGGCTGCGGAGTCCTGATTGGCCAAAGCCCTCTGGCGTCGACCCCCAAATTCGAGATCGCGCTTCCGACAATTATTCAAATTTCCCCCCCTGTGCTACACAACTCTAATCTCGCCTTTCTGCCAGACAACATTCCCTCTGTCGCAGGCCCGACGACGACTTCGAATTATCTCTTCACCTGTCAGACATCTGCACGCCGGTGTCCTGTTAGCGGCAATATTATCTGGGCGCGCCAAGTGTCTAATTGCATCAGATACGAAAGGACAGCTAGGAGCTAGGAATCTCACCGATCCTGTGCTGCCTCCGCGCACAACTCTCTGCGCGCAATTGTTGGACCTTGAGACTGCACCTCTTTCCCGTCTCTTGACGGCAGACTCTGTGGTGCCGTAAGGCCAATCATAGAAATCATGCATCTAGCCATACCCTCGAGGAAATCCTCGAATCCACCTCCCTATGCGAATCGATCCAGCCGATATTCCATGCTTCGCAGGAGCAGAGTACAGGCGATAGCGATCACAGTCTGCGCAGTTGGCGCCATACTCTTCTTAGTCTCGCATCTGTTTGGGGGCGGAGAAAGGATACCGTCGGGAACGCCCCCAGTGGTAATAGTGACAGTGGTGGACGAGGACAACTATAGCAAGGATTATATAAAAAACATCAAAGATAATCGCATAGAGTATGCAAAAAAGCATGGTAAGAGCAATCTTGGAGTTCCTCTAAAATTGAAGGATTACGCTGACACCGCTTAGGCTACACAACATTTTTCCCTACCATCAAGGACTACGACCTTGGAGGATCTCCAACTTCATGGGCAAGAGTCCCAGCAGTTCGACACGCGCTGACGAAGTTCCCATACACCACTTTCGTTTGGTATCTAGACCAAAACTCCCTAATTATGAACCCGGACCTCACAGTCGAAAGCCACATCACAAATCCAAAAACGTTAGAGAGCTTAATGATAAAGGATCAATCTATTGTACCCCCTGATAGTGTGATCAAGACCTTTTCACATTTGAAGGGAGATAAAGTGGACATGGTGGTTACTCAGGACAAGGAGGGTTTGGCCCAGGGAAGCTTTATTGTGCGGAGAGGAGATTGGAGCAAGTTCTTCCTGGATACGTGGTTTGATCCATTATACCGCTCATACAATTTTCAAAAAGCTGATACACATGCTCTGGTAAGCAAACTGGGTTGCAACGAGTATTCTCCAGCTAACGACTTCTAGGAACACATTGTTCAGTGGCATCCTACCATCCTCTCAAAGCTAGTCTTGATACCGCAAAGAACAATGAACTCGTACGCGAAAGGGTCGAATACAGATGAGTCCGGGGCGTACAAAGATGGAGATTTCGTAATCCGTTTCCACGGATGCGAGTCCAGTGGACGAGATTGTGCCGCGGAGGCGGACCCCTTCTCGAAACAATGGCGGACGGTATTCCACTCCCGATGATCCCTTCAGCTTCTCCCAGAGAGTTGAACCATGTTGAACACAGCGGTCAGAAAGACCCTTATGAACCACGACTAGCGACAGGCATCAAATCGGCGTTTGGGGCATAGGAGAGAACTAAGAATGGTTGGACGATATGTTTGCATATGTGTATATCTTGCATGGCTTTCGTATATTGGTGCGGCTATACTATAGAGCTGGCGTCTGCGAGCGTTCTGGATGGAGCATGGCTTTGCTCTCCTTTTGTACATTATGTTCACATACCCCTCGCAGTCACTTAGTACTGCCTTTCGATTCCGATATCTAGGGTCATCTCCACCTGGCTGGTGCGGCGTTATTGGCTTGGGAAGATCTGAGACATTCTTGTTTAGGTTGTGGAAAGGGTCAGATCTGAGCAGATAGGCCATATTAATAATCAAGCCACGATTCAAATGGGCAGGATCTCGCGATTGAAGTTTTAGCTGTTGTTGGTCCCCACCATCGGTATATCGGCGAAGAGCCGCGCAAGGCTGACGGAGTAGTAAGTTGCATAAATATGATAAAATGCTGCAATTGGAAACTTCTCCGGAAAACAATACTAATTGGGTCATCTCCTCTCCCAGACTGCTCACCTGGATCTCTTTTGCCACAAATACCCTGTGTATCCATCACGATAAGCTTGTTTTCCTGCCCATGCATGTGATATTTCGCCTCGGCTGTGCCAACTCCAAGTATCAGCGACCATCCACTTCCTAAACTCCAGACAAAAGTTGAATCTATCACCTAGGCATTCCACGACAAAACGCCCATCATGCCAGGCAGTTCCAGGATGCCAATCAGCCTGCGCAACACGCTCTCTGCGAAGAAGGGAGGCTCCAGCAGCCAATTGCTGGCCCTCAACATCGACCTGTAAGTACTCCCCACCTTCAGACCCTTGCCGCGGGCGGGCATTGACGCGCGATCTGCAGATTCCGGAACATTGTCTTCTTTCTATTCCTGTTGAGATGGTCGAGGAAGGCCCTGTTGAAGCTTAAGGGACGCGGTGTCTTTGGCACCTTTGCGGATACCTACATTGCCGTCCGGCGCACCCTCTATGGACTTTTCCTCCGCGCGCCGGGCGTTCGGTCGCAGGTCCAGAAGCAGGTGTCGGAAGCTATCACGAAGCTGCAAACAAAGCTTGTGCCGTCTGGACCGGGCGTGGTGAGATACCTGACGCTGCCGAAGGATGGATGGTCTGAGGAGATCGTGTTGAAGGAGCTGGAGGCGCTGGCTGAGATGGACCACACAAGATGGGAGGATGGATACGTTTCAGGAGCCGTATATCACGGCGGAGATGCTTTGATGAAACTACAGACTGAGGCGTTTGGAAAGTTTACAGTTGCCAACCCAATCCATCCGGATGTTTTCCCTGGAGTAAGGAAGATGGAAGCCGAGGTTGTTTCTATGGTTCTGGCTATGTTCAATGCTCCTGCTGGAGCTGCTGGTGTTACTACGAGCGGAGGAACTGAGTCTATCCTGATGGCTTGCTTAAGTGCGAGACAGAAGGCATATTCAGAGCGAGGTGTTAGAGAGCCAGAGATGTAAGAAGCATTATTCCCTTCACTCACCCAAACACTAACCACCATCCTAGGATCCTCCCCGAAACAGGCCACACAGCCTTCCGCAAAGCAGGCAACTACTTCGGCATCAAAGTGCACCTAGTCGCCTGCCCCGGCCCCGCCTACCAAGTCGATCTCAAAGCCGTCTCGCGGCTAATGAACAGCAACACCGTTCTCCTCGTCGGCTCCGCGCCCAACTTCCCCCACGGCATAATCGACGACATAACGTCGCTCTCCAAGCTGGCCTCCAAGCGCAACATCCCGCTGCACGTCGACTGCTGCCTGGGCTCCTTCCTTGTGCCCTTCCTGGAGAAGGCCGGCTTCGAGACCGAGCTCTTCGACTTCCGCCTCAAGGGCGTCACCAGCATCAGCTGCGACACCCACAAGTACGGCTTCGCGCCCAAGGGCAACAGCACCGTACTCTACCGCACC
>QGMK01001042.1:0-13953 GCA_007825345.1 Lachnellula suecica
TAGATCTGCTGTATTTGCCCCTGCCTTGTGCCCTGCTTTATACTTTGCTTTATGCCTTGCTTTATGCCCTGCTTTCTTTTATACTACTATTCCCAGATCTGCTGCATTTGCCCTGCTTTGTGCCTTGCTTTTTACCTTTTCTTTGCTTTATATTATTATTCCCAGATCTGCTGCATTTGCCCTGCTTTATGCCCTGCCTTATACCTTTTCCTTGCTTTATACTACTATTCTTAGATCTGTTGCATCGATTCGGGTTCTATTAATAAGCTAGTTAGTATATCTTCTTAGGGTTAGGTATAAGCTTATTTGCATATAAGTAAAAAAGTTAAAAAAAAAGAAAAAAAATATAAAGAGAATAAAGAATAAAAGGGGGAAGCTAGCTAAGCTGTTTCGGCTGTGTCGGAAAGTGACTCGGTTTAGTGGGGCAGCCACACCAAAATGCAAGTACTGCTCGGACTCACTTATATCAGGCTCGGTTTTAAGCTTGAATTTTAATATTCAAGTAAATAATAAGCTTAAACCAAGGTTTATCAAATCAAACTCTACTTCAGACTTCCCCCCAAAGACCTTTCTTTTAGTTTTCTAGGCTAAAATATACCTTTTATAAGCTTTAATAATCGTATTATAAGCTTTAATACATCTCTAGTTACCGTAGGGTTGAGCCCGTGCTACGGAAGATGCTTGCGATGCAGGGGGAGAATTATGAAGATGTGAGGAAGAATTCCGGGAATTCATATGTTTTTGATGTGCTTGCTTAGCGCTGGGCGAGGTTTACTGGGATGAGGGCGACGTTGCCATTGATCGGGGCGGTGGTCTCGTTTTACGGCGGCTTGTTGAATGTTTTGTCAATTTCACCTTGCCGGCTGGGAGGGTGTGGGCATCTTTGGGAATACGGCTCTGCTATTTGCTCTCCAATGACGTGGCACTCTTCTGATTTGGAAGGTTGACAGCCCTACGTAGACGCAAAATCGACTGCAAGCTAGGCTGATGACATATAGAGTCATAGGCGGTGAGTATAGCATTGGTTTGTCTGTAATGAGTTATATTGATCAAGCAAAACTAGTCCAAACAAAATGACATGACCAGATTCGCTGTGAGATTGTTTTCATTTGATTGTGGTTTGAAGCTTGCTCTGTTCATAGCCATTCTTCTTATCTTGGTTTGCTTTGCGCGTTTTGCTATAGTCGTCCCCGGATCATTCTTTCGTACTTGGCTATTTAAAAGCCTTGAGCTGTCTTTATATTTTTCTTTTGTTTAACACTTTACCATATTCTACTTATTGTCTCGATCCAATCTTTCGCCATGCCACCCGTCAACTACATCGATCTCGAAGGAGCCAAGGACTTCATCGTTGATCTTTATGCAAAGAGATTTACAATCGCCCAAATAAGTGCTGAGTTGACCGAAATGGATATCCCGTGCAGTAGAGAGATACTGCGTCATCTTCTTCGCACGTGGAACATTCCCCCGCCCGATACAATGACGCCGCAGGAAGTCCAGCTCGAAAATGAACAAGACTATATCCTCGATCATTTCTTTAACAATGTTGCCCTCAAGGATATTTGTGTAAAGTTGCAAGCTGAAAAAAGCATTTCCGTATCGCATAATAAACTAAGCGCGACTATCAATAGTTAAGGTGCAACACGTTATAACTCTCGTGCGCCCATTGATCTCACGAATGAACGAAGCTTTATCCTAGACCTCTTTGAAGAAAATGTGCTTGTAGAGGATATTGCCGCTAAGTTGGAAAAAAGGCATGTTCCTGTGAGCGTCTGCACTTTAAGGCGTCTCATTCGCGATTGGGGTGGACGCCGTCCTGCTTAACTTATTGTTGTACGGAGGATGCTCTGACCACCAGGGAGTCTGTAAACTGATAGAGTAGTACGCGATCATGTGTATCAAATGGACTGACGTCTTATCTGGTGTACAATCGTTCCTCGAATTATGAAGGGCTATTTTCTGACAACATCGAGACGTGATTACAAAAACTTCGCCCTAAGGCAATCTATACACATGATGACAGATATAGCGTATCTCAAGAGTCAAAATGTGATTGTGATATACAAATCATTCCTCAACTTGATTGATACAAGTTTGATTTTGACCAGATTCTAAACCTAGGCTGAATATGAATACTCTCAAGGTTGATAGCAAACTCTATCTCTCCTACGTGCGCCATAACAAACCAATTGACCCTTTCATCAATCATATTTTGTCGTGTATAGAAGTACTGATTTCCCTTCTTCTTCTGGATCCGCCCGCAGTACTTCAATTGGACCCAAAATACCCTCAACAATTCTCACGCAAGAACTCACCACTAAAATGCCTACAGTCATGGAAAAAATCACACTCGATTATGCTAAAGAGCGGCTCGAAACCAACAAGGACTATATCGTCGGCCTTTGGAAGAGCAATAGGTATAGATTGGGGGAGTTGAAGTCCCTACTGGAGGCTGAAAAACAGATCGTCATCAGCGAATTTTCATTGAAGAAAGTTTTCACGGAATTGGGTATTTATGTTACGGCTACACAGGAGAAGGAAACAACACGACAGAAGGTCGAAGACGCCAAAGACTTTATCATCGAACTTTACAAAAGTAAAGATCATGGCTCCACCTGGCGGGGGATGGTAGATATAGTGGCTGACAAGATAGAAACTGAAGTCTCCGAGTATGTGTTACAGAAATGTTTAAAAGAATGGGGCGTATGGAGTCCTAAAGAGTTAGGCGGAGGAGACGCAGAGTGAAGAGAGCCAGGTTTCATAGACGAAGGGTGAAGAGTGGGGAGTAGGAGAGGACTCAACAACACAGGGCGGCTGTAAAGAGCTGTTTTTGTATAATAGCTTTACTTTGGCAAGCCGTAAGAACTCTCCGGCACGTTCGTTAGGCACTGATTCCAGAAGGTTATTGTGAAGCTCACTTGCATATTTCTGAATGACGGAACGAAGGCTCTTAGATCGAGCTAAGTGACTATTATATATAACTATGCCATTCCGAGAACATTATTAGTGATACTTGACTATCACGAAAACTGTAGCGTACCTCTAACTTGAACCTTCAAGCCCCCACGGGACACTGTCAGAGCATTGACCAAAACCAAACCCAAGTGAATTATTTGCCGTAGAACCTGCCCGGCGGAAACCGACCTCAAGTAAATAGCATATGCTGAGCGGGGCGCTAAGTTAGCGTACAGATCTAGTGGCTCCAACTTTCTGAGCAGCTATAAGCATCTCGCCTCCCCCTTTCCAGCAAAAAATCTTGTCATCAACAACCTCAACATCCTGAATACCAACCAAGAATCCGAGATTTTCAAGACCCCCGTACGCACACACTCTGCTCTTGTCAGCCCATCCTCTTACTGACCACCACAGCTCTCTGCATAGCTCCTTGACAGCTTTACCTCTCCTCATCAATATCTCTTCGGGTTTCTGCACCTCCACAGACCTCCTCCCATACCTGAACTATGTCGTCACCTCAGAGAGATGTGAGACGTGTCGCAGTCAAGAACGCTATCCCAAAGCGTGGAGTTTCCATGAAGGCACCACCAAAGAAAAGCCCCGCCAAAGCACCGCGTAAGGCCAAAGCCAAGCCAGCACTCGCTGCCCCTCCACCAGCAGCCAATGCCTCAGCCACTTTCCACCGCTTCGGTGATCTCCCCGTCGAAATTCGCCTTCTCATCTGGGGCTACGCAGCTCCGGGACCTGCCACTGTCATCGAGCGACCAGGCCAGAAGACCAAGAGCCGGTATACCTACCGTCGTAATCCACCCGCAGTTCTGCATGCGTGCCGCGAGTCCAGATTCGAGTTCCTCGATGCCGATGAGAGCCCAGCAGCTCTTGCGCGCCGCCGCAAAGAGCACCCGGTGTACAAGCTGCAATTTGAAGTTGAGCGGATGCGTTGCTCTCCTACGTTCTTCGACGTTGAGACCGACATGTTGTACGGCCTGAGTTACAACGGCAAGCACGGTGTCATGCGAGGCGATATGACACAGTTGGACTATACTCATGGCGGAATTGCAGAGCTCAGCATTGCGCAGGAGCTGCAGCATTTGGGGATCAACGGCAGTCACGTTTGGCTTGGCCACCCGGGCAGTGCGGCATTCTTTCGGACTCGGTTCCCAAAGCTAAAGTCGTTGACGCTGGTCTTGGAAGGCTACACCCATGTGTTCAGCTCATTTCCTTATCTAGGGGGAGCACTGCTGCCGGAAAAGAATGGGGAGATGGATATTCTGAGCATGAGGCCGGGCGCGAGATTTGATGTGATGGCCTGGAAGGCGGAGTTTGAAGACCAGTTTGTGCGGGAGAAGATGCAGAATGCTCCAGAGTGGACGCCGCCAGTGCTCGTAATGCGGTTCATGGAGCACTTTCTGGCCGATCCGAACGCTGGACGCAGACTGGATTGAGGGTACTGCCTGTGCACGATTATGTACCTCGAGGCTCGACTCGGGAATTGGATAGAGGATAGAGCGCTGACCCGGGGATAGGAATCGCAAATTATCAGAGACGGTTTCTTTTCTTACAAACACCGCTGTCTCATGCTTTGTGGATATGCACACATTTAGATAGACACAAACAGACAAATGAGAGCCCCAGGACATGACCATGCTTACTCTCCAACGTGACACTGTGACATCGTGATATCAAGACAAAACTGACAAATAGAAATCCCAAAATCTGGCTATGCTTGCGTTTGAACGTGATTTAGTGACATGACGCCCCCTCTCCTATAAATAGGAGGAAATTCGCCCTCCGAAAGCTAGCAGCGACAAGCTTGCACTTATTTTCCCATTCCATTCCCAACTAACATATGAACATCTACAATCACATACGAGTGCCCATACGAGACTCTAAAAACCACACCTCCCCCGTCCTTGCGAACTCAATTGAATTCTTCAAGTTAAGCTATGACGCCCAGAAACTCCCACGTCAGATGGAACTTTCCACGGGCACTGGGTCTTGTAGGTGACTGGCTTCAGATGTTCGTGTAGCTTGTGGAGCTCCACTTTTGTAGGTGATATAGACAGCTTTTCCCCCTATTCTTGGCCGGAAGAAACTTCCACCACCACCGTCAACATTCGGAGCAGCGACTCCAATTTAGAATCTCGCCACTTCAACACAGATACAAAGCTTGTTCTGCATCTTGTAACAGCATCACAGAAACAATGGGAGCACGCAAAACCAGATCAACTCGCTCATTACCGGCTGCGAAAGCAATGAGCGGCGTCAAGAAAACAACAACCAAGGCATCAGCATCCAAGTCCAAAGCTACAGCAACTGGTCGAGCAAGAAAGTATTTTCTTCAATCTACACCTACATCGTCACGAAGTGCATCAGTAGAGTCTGATACTGATCTCAGCACTCCCTTTTCCACAATCCCGAATTTCAACAAACTGCCCCTCGAACTACGGCAGAGAGTCTGGGGCTTCGCAGCGCCTCCGCCTGTAGCAATCATCCAGCGGGCCAACGCAAAGAGCCCATCTCGCTCCACCTACCGCCGAGCAGTTCCGGCACTTCTCCACGCCTGCCGCGAATCGCGGGCCGGATTCTTAGATACGGGTGACGACTCGGCCGCTCGACGACGTCGCGACCATCCCGTCTACAAGATCAAGCTTGTACAAGATGTGCTTCAGCGCGGGCAGATCGCGGTGCTCGCCAGTGTACTTCTCGCCGGACGTGGATATGTTGTATGGTATGAAAGGCAACAGCCGAGCAACTTGCGTGTTTCGACCAATGTAGAGAATAATACGGCTTTACGGTGACCTATATTGTATTGCGCTCGGAGCGTGGACGTGCGTCGCAAAGAAGAAGTTAAATGTGCGGTCAAAAAATATATCTTCATTTTCGGCTAAACGGCAGAATGCGATTTCTGCAAAAAAATCCAATTTCATACTACATTTGCACCTGATGCACTTGAAAAAACACAAAAACCAAAAGCGCAACTCAATACGCAATATATTATTCTCTACATTGGTTTCGACTGTATGGTGGCATGGCAAAGCTGGAAGTCTCATTAACACTAAAGCACCTTGTGCTGGAGAGAGTAAAGTTCGTCGCAATGGGCATCACTTCAGCCTACTTCCGGGACAACTTCCCGATAAGTGAATGGGTTGGGTAACGGAAGGACTGGTGGGAGGAAGGAGCGCTTGCTCGGGAGATACCAATTTGAAGACAGACAGACATGAGAAAAACAAAAACTCCACCTGAACCTAGTTTCTTCCAAACATGCCTGCTTTCCAATGTGAGCCCGTGATCGTTCCTTATCTAGCGCTCTAATCCTTTAAATTTGCCAAGGGGGCACGTGACATTTTATTTTTGAGCATCACCTTTTGTTATGAGCGGTTCCTATTTCCTAGTATCTTATCAATGCTAAAGTCCATTGATAACGTCAGAAATATGTGCACTTCAAGGTTAACAGCCAAGGCTTGGTAGCAAATGTTTAGAATAGGGGGCGAGGCGCTGGGGTCATTTAAGCGACTTCAACTGGGCTCTTGAAATGCGATTCCCTTTAACCGTGTGTTGTAGCTCTATTCACAAAATAGCATACTCTTTGTACATCTTGATGTGTTTTTAACGCATCCACACCAGAGATGCACGATTTAATTGGCAGAAAAATGTGGAGTCTAGTGCGAACGTCGTCCTTGAGTTGAACGTCATTGACTATGGAGACATTGGTATGTTGTTTTGAACGTGCTTTACTCAGCTATTATTTCAATAGAAGATTCCCTCACTCGAATTGTATGAGTGTTATTTCGGTCACACGAGGTGCAAGCTGCTGAAAAATCGATTGATAGTATTTGTCAGCGCGCTGAATGCTTACTACTCAAGGTTTGGTAGCGTCGCGCAGCATTCTTAAGCATTTGACCACACCCCGGATTTATAAGTCAATAGTCCTCGCGAGTTGGAAAGGTCTCTATCTCACATCGTTTTCGTCTACCCACCACGGCATCATGGCTACCCCTCAAAAACCAATCCTCATCTCTGGCGCGGGGCTTTCCTCCCTTTTGCTCGGGCAAGCTCTCCTCCGCGCCTCCATCCCCTACCAAATATTCGAGCGGGACAGCTCGATCTCTTTCCGCGCACAGGGTTACAGATTACGTCTGTCTTCGGAAGGATTAGATGCTATTGAGGCTGTGCTTGGCCCAGAGGGCTTCCAGACATTCTGGGACACGTGTGGCAAGACCGGAGGCAGTGGACTTCAATTCCTGGACGCAGTAACCGGCTTGCCGACTGCAGCACCTGGAAGTGATGCCAATGATTCCAAAACCGAAGATAGGAAGCCGAAGGGCACTGTTGAGTCCCTCTCATCTCGCGAGGGAAAGACTGTCGGCATCTCAAGGGGTGATATGCGGAAGCTTTTCATGAAGGGCTGTGAACCTTTCATTCAGTGGTCTCACAATGTCACAAGCTACGAGTTGACATCTTCCGGCGTGCGTGCAGTTTTTGCGGATGGTTCAAAATCCGTTGAAGGAGAAATGCTTGTTGGTGGTGAGGGAATTTACTCCAAGGTCGCGAGACAACTTTCTCAGGGCAAGCTTAAGGTCTACGATACCGGCGCCAGAGGCATCCACGGCCAAGCACCATCAACCGCCTTCAAAGGGCTTGGCGAAGGTGTTTTCATCATCACTGATAAGTCCAATCCCAAGGGGAAGGTCTTCATCATTACGAATGTCAGGCCCGGTGACATGGATGATCCCAACGTGCAATTTGGATGGACCATGGGAGCAGAGCCAGGCGTCATCAGAGCACCAAATGATGACGACTCGATGATTGGAGTGCCTGCAGCAGAAATAGCAAAAGCTTTCACCGCAAATTGGCACCCTCGCTTGAAGCCCCTCTTCGAAAAAATGGCAGAGTCCGAGGCGGCTTTCTGGAAGATTACTTGCTCGACCCCGACAGGCGTGCCGGAATGGGAGAATGAGCCGCGAGTGACTGTTATTGGAGATGCCGCACATTCGATGACACCAGCTGGCGGTATTGGTGCAAATACAGCGGTCAGAGACTCTGCGCTTCTGGGTAGATTGTTAGCCGAGGCCTGTGGGTATGGCAGCGGTGTTACTGCAGCTTATGAGAAGGAGATGAGGGTGTATGCTGGCGAGGCTGTCAAGACAAGTTATGGGTTGGCGAAGGTGCAGTTTGGTGTTCACATCGACGAGAACTCGAAAACAGTATGAAAATGAATCGTCATGTAGTAATGAATGGTAATAGGCAGTAGCTTTTGACTGACTAGTGATATGGCTGGATGAATACCATGTTGGTGGATCCGTTGCGCCGCCATCGTCCAGAATTCTCTCTGCTGTGCCTCAAGAGCTTTTTTCTCCTTTCGAGTTGTTTGCAACATGCCACTTGACGGATCGTCTGATGCCTTCCCTCATATCCACACTGGGCTGGTACTCAAGTCGTTGCTTTGCTTTGCCAATGTCAAATGTTCGGACTTGAGCCTATTATCGTTAGTGAAAATCACAATTCTTGAATGACAGATCATGCCGTATACTTAAGCATATTTGCCGTAATACTCGGCTGTCCTCCCATAGTGAGAGCCCAAGTTATCCATTCCCAAATGGCGAGGCAGAAGACCACGATGTTGAGGGGAATGACCCAGATATCAGTATCATCGATCGGCATTCCCATCTCTGACGCGACGAGCTTTGAAAAGCTCCAGAATGGTATTGGATTGCCGTTCGTCATGAAAAATGCCTCGCCATCCACTCCGAGTTCTTCCGGAATTGGTTCCTTTGCCCGGGAGGCTTCCAAAAGCTTTTTGGCAGCTAAGATATGTCCTTCGGCAGCATTTCCTGCGTATATGAAATCATAAAGGTTCTTGCCGCTGCCAACGTGGTACTTGGCCCTGCCGTCCTGCACCATCTCAACCATATGCTTCGTGAGAACCCGGTCACCTTCACCAAACAAAGTGCAGAGACGTATCGCCGTCGGCAAAAGGCCATTCTGGCCGTTCGCTTTGAGCACAAACTCTTCTCCTATCTTCTTCGTTCTTGCATATACGGAACCACCAACTGGGCTTTCTGGGAGGGGCCATGTCTCATTGGCAAAAACAATGTCGTCGTAGCAGTTCTGCACAACTTCTGAGCTCGAAGTGTAGACGTGTACCTTGATTCGGAACTCCATCGCGCATTCAAGAACATTTTGGGTGCCGGTGATGTTCACTTCTTCAAGAAGAGCTGGGTTTGGAACGAGAGGGTCTGGGGACGCGGTATTGAAAATGACCTTCGTGTTGGTATTTTTTAGCGCAGAGAGCAGGCCTGCTCTTGAAGTGATGCTTCCGGTGATATATTCTACTCGAGAGTCGTTGTAGCGATTGTTTATGGTTGAGACGTCGAAGACTGTGATGCTCGTCGCATCTCCTGATTCAAGGAGGTACTTGACAATGTGATGTCCTAGCAATCCACAGCCTCCAATAACAAAGACGGAGCCAAGGTCTCCCATCCTGAAGATACTTTGCAGTGTCGGTATTGGTCTTGGGAAATGAATTGGTGAAGGTTAACGAGAAATCAGGCAATTGGAGACCCGAGGGCTTTATCTATTGAACGGTGAGTGATATTCGCCAACAACTGCCCAACACCAACATACAACAGTCACATTAGCCTAAGTAAGCCAAGCTTCCAACACATAAGTAATGCAAGATCGTCAGCTACTAAATTCTCTTGCCAATCAAAATATCTCAAGTTGTAAGGTACAAGTGGGAAGTGCCCTGTTCTCTTACGATCATCGAAAGACTCAAAGAGAGCAGGGAAAAAGAATACCACATCAATTGTTTGCCACCATCGTTGCTCCACGTTTGCAACAAGAAGCATACTTGGCGCGAGACTTCGCTTGTTACTTTGTTCATCTCACGCGTGATAAATCTTTCTTCTATCTCTGGAAAGCTTTTGACTTGAAATTGCTTTGCAAGGGGATAGGGCTTCGTCGGATATTACGAACCAATGAGGAGTTGAATGACATATATTTCGTGAATCCTCGTATTCATATTTCACTAAAGGATAAGGCTTAACTAAAGAGGAAGAAGACGCGTCACGATGATACTCGAGACACCCTCCTCCCATCTCCATGACTTGAAGAGTGCTAGATCACATGTAGTCTCGTTTCAATCTTTGTGCTATGGCGGCCACTCTTTAAATACTGACGCCAACCCAGAAATATCCTCAAGCCCACTCACAAACCCATTCACCATTCACTAGACTAAGGGCTCGTATACAGAATAGTAGCTTGTAGTTTATTTATTTAAAAGCCGATCTCCATTTGCACTCCTACCAACTATACAGCTGCATGTCATGTTCAGTATATCATGTTGGAGAGGTAACCGTAATATCACCAGCCATACTTCAGGCCTTCTTCAATAGTCTTGTGTACTTTTAATACGAACAATGACATTAAGAGCTGGTACTCAGGTTCAGAAATTTCATCGCATACTATGATCATATAAGCTTCTTGACAGCAACATTGTATCTTGGCAGTTCAAATCTCACACTCCCTTTCTTATGGTAGCCTGCTGCGGAGGCTAAAACGGACTATGAGGAGAATAGCTTGAGGAATATTAAAGCCAAGCAAACGCTTCCCAGTGAAAGATTAAAGGTCTCAAGTGGGGGGCTTTATCAAAACCCCTAAAGATTCTAACCAGCTTAAATACCTGCGGCCAGTTCTCACTTCAGATTTACCAGAGGTTAGCAAATATAAAACAAGGTCTGAGATTAATTTCCAACGGCCCAAAACTTTATGGATTACCAGACTCCCAACATGAGATTGGTGCCTCTGCCTTTTCGTTCTTCACTTTTATGCATTGAATTGAAAAACTTTCTAGTAGGTATATTGGAGAACAAAATCGTGTGAATTGCGGACCGTATCGTCGCATATCACCGAATGAACGAAAACCAGAGAGTTGACAACTACTCACACAGGTGAACCGAGTATGTTTCCAATTTAGCAGCTGTTGTGAGGAGCGAAATCGCCTCGATATTAGAATAGCAACCCAGTGCAACTTCCTCAACACCTTTGTGCACCGCGCACGTAGAGGTTTCAAACACACAAACTGTTCTTGTTGTCATTTTCCACCTTGTGGGCAATGATTTAATTGCAGGATCCTCCTTTACTTTTAAGTTCCGATTCTATTCCTCACTCTTGCTCTATCAAAAAGTTTAAAACCCTCTCCTAGAGTTAATTTTGCTTTTCAACTCCCACACGCGCATGACAGCCAATGGACCATGTCTGGAGAGGCTGTGACTTTGTTTAGTCCACGCTCTGTTCTCTATACTTTGATTGTTTTCCACCTGTGAAGCATTCGGCGTGTCAAAATCTTCCTTAGAAGTGATCTGAATATCATCGCATATCGTGAACGAAGGGCTGGGTTGACAGCAACTCTTTTTCAAAACTCAAAATCAACGCAACCCCGCACCTGCCAAAACTTCGCAAATCCTTGAAGTCGAAAGCGCTTGGCTCAACTGCAAAGAGCCAAGCAGCCAGCCATTTCTCTGGCCCGTTCCGTGCTATCTGTAGACTGTGGACCAACTTTCTTCAAATAAAATTTAATTCATCTTAGTGGCATGTTAAACATCGACTCCAAGTATTCATCCGTCAAATACTTTTTCCTCCCGTCGCATCACCTATAAACGTGCGGTAAGTTAGCGAGCAGTCAATTTTAGGTATCCTCCTGTGCAAAGAGCGAGGACATGCTCCACCTGTGAACCTTTTGTGTGCGCTCGGCGTTGTTATCTCGATCCCAAGGCCTCAGATAGCTTAATAGAGTACCTGATTTTGAAGTATGTAGTCAAAATTAAAATAGTATAGGTATGCGGAATTTTCATCGCGTGGTTTGAATGACTAAACGAACAAGGAAGTTGACAGCAAATGTTTGCACCCAAAAGACAAATGCTGGAAATAGTACTGGGCCGTCATCTCAATCAGCGACAACTATACAAGAACGAAAGCGCGGGCAAATGCTGCTAAACATAACAGAATGCCCTCTCCATAAGAGATAAGTGCTCAAAACCATCTACTTCTTACACCCTCCAGACACATCCTCGCACGATTTATATATCGCTCAAAACACCTCCTTCCGTTCTACCAACCGATTTACTCACTCCTCACCCTTACTGTTGCAATACGTATAAATGAGCACAAAAATTGCCCGCATCTCAACTCCAGCTTCGTTTAAGAGGGTAATATCGGAGAGTAGACAAGGTGTGTTCTGCGTTTCTTTTGAAACCTGTGTTCCCCATGCCTACTCCCACTTCCTTCTCTTGAAGCCCCGAAGAGTGCATCGCGAAACTTGAGGAATACAAAGAGATATCATCGGATTTCTTGTATGGGCGAACGAATGAGAACATTGACAAAAAATACTCTCACCCCAAACCCAAATTCGAGACATAGCATTATACAGTTACCACAACCAGCCAAACCACGAAGAAATCGAACTTCAAACAGTTGGGGATTTTTCTCCAGATTCTGCCCGACGCATTGAAGCCATTGTAATATCCCAGTCACTTCTGATTTACCTCTAATTACATTCCTACTCAGTTGAACCCACAAACCCGCCCATTCACTTTTGTTGGATTTCTCAATCCTTACCGTCATAGCAAGTATAAAACTACGACCAATAAACTCTCTTCGTTAATTATCAACGACTGGCGTGAAGCGCAACAATTTCTAGGAAAGCTGCGTCTCCCATTTCGCGGTCACCTACGTCGCAAACCCCATTCCTTCGCTCTCTAACATACGCAAGGTTATCATTATATAGGACCCAGCCAAGTAATAATGTTATCGCATCTCATGAATGAACGAACGAACGAGTTAATGAATGAAGAATTTAACAGCAACTTCTTTACTATTGAATATGGAAGGGGACCTGCATTTCAGGTCGCGGACCAGACGAAGCTAGTGAAAGGACAGGCACACATCATAAAGTCATGCAGCGTGTCTTGAAACCGCGCCCATTCAACCAGGATCGAACTCGTCAGCTTTGATTTTGTCCCTTTCAAACGTACCGCTGCTGATATATATACTCCTCGCCCTCGCCTTTCACCTAACGCCGAGTCTCATTCACCAACCTCACCAAACTCTCCACTTTAGCCCAAGAGGTATAGAACAAGAACCTCAACTACCTCACCTCTCTGGCTATCGAGTCTAGTGCCGATCTGGAAGCTTTATCGGCCACTATCTGTAGGTCACTGGCTCCTTGCTCGGGCTTCTCCGCTACCCTGTTTTTCTTTTTGAAAAGATTGGACTAACAAGATTTTCTGCAATGTTATTAACCAGTCCATGTACGAGAAGAGAGTTTCATCGGATGTTGTCCGCGAAAGAGCGAACGAATGAACGAAGGAGGAAGCTGACACCAAGTTACTTCTCTTCAGCACATGCAAAAATAGACTCGTAGTCTTAGCTGCAAATAAGGCTAAGCCAGCAGAAAAGGTACCATGACCGGCCGGTGTAAATTTGTAGTTGAAACTTGTGAATCACACACGTAGAATCCCCACCTCTGTGCATTTTTTTGGACTTGAAGTCATCGGGAGCTTAGATGATGATTTATATACCCACTCCGGCTTTCCCCTCCACGCTCTATAAAGCCAAGATCAGAGCTCAGATTGCAACCCTCACAGCTTTAGTTGAGTCGCCATGCGGTTACTCATAGAAAGCTTCTGCCTATTCCTTGCACTCTCTTTGTTTTTATTTCTGGCCCTCATGTTGATTTCCAATTTCCCGGCTCCAAAAAAATGACCAAATCGCTATAGCTCAACACCCATTAAATAGCTTCGGAGAACATCGTCGGATAAGGTGAAAGAACGAACAAATGAATGAACGAAGAGGCTGATAGCAACCCCTCCACCCCTTAACACAGGAATGGAACTATATTTCTTCAGTAGATAAATAAGCCAGCAAAACTCATGGGCGAGAAGAAGCATATACCTACCCCAAATCTCACAAACACACACCCATGTTCTTCCGACTTTC
>QGMK01001043.1:0-13934 GCA_007825345.1 Lachnellula suecica
CACTGTGTTGTTGGAGCATACATTGATCATGGCGGGGGATGTGGCGGATGACGGGGTTGTTTATCAAGGCTGGCCGGCGGATGTGTTCAGAGGCGATAGATTGAAAGTCAGATCAAAAAGATCTTGAGGACTCGTTTGGTCGTCCGGGTCGCTTGTTGCATAGCATTTTTGGTGGTTTAGATGGGTTGTACATTTTTCCAGATGTTTTAGAAAATGCCAATGCCAATAGATCAAGTGCTTTAGAAACCTATCATTCCTGAACTGGCGGTAACCATAATATTCGGTAATGCTCTCACACAGAGCACGAGCATGAACGAAGAAGTTGATTCATTAATCCTCCCTCTCTCTGGCCATGAGAGACATTCGAGAATACTCACGTGCCCACTTCGAACGACAACTTATCTTCCACTTTTTAATTTCAGTCTAACAAATTGCTTGAGCAACACGTGCGGTAAAGTCCCCATGAATATTAAAAAGAAAAATAGCAAAAGAACAATAACTCATCACGTGTCATTCTCTTTGTATCAAGCAACGGGTCTGTTGCACATCGCACCGACCAGACCAACGGGTCCTCATTGGGATTGAGTTCGGATTGAGTTTCAAACGGTTAACCTCGGCGCCAGATCAGTACGCATTACCTGCAGAAACCCAAAAGTTGCTGCCGTGCCGCCCCATTGGCTCGCCCTAAAATAAGGGCGACATGCGAAATGCAACAGACATGCAGCGTCACGAGGAGCACCTATGATTGGCCTGCTTATAGCAATCACTTTTGGGTCAGAAGGAATTGTAAAGAATACCGCATTGATCCGAAAATAAAGCCATAACAAAGTCCCATGTCCAGCGAGACATTTACATGGTCTCCTCCTCAAGTTAATGCGGTATAGTACATAAGCGCAGGGACGAGGTCGCTGTTTCTGATGTAGTTTCTGCTGTGTCTGTTTCTATGCTGCCATCAACGCCTGTATAATACAAATGAAAAGATGCGTTAAGGCCGTTATTAAAACAACAGTCAAGCTTGCCTGCAGCGACGTCCCCGAACACCCGATTCGTCGCTTCGTTTATTCGTATGATTCCATCCCTAGCCCCGCTTCTGATCAATCGCGAAGTGGATGCGGCTGGCCATGCTCTTGCGATTCGCGTGGTGCTGAATGGCAAGCGGGAGGTGTGAGAAGACAAGATCCTTGATTTTCTCCTCCTCGACCAGCTTTGCAATCTCTTCATCCCCGACGATCTCATATCTCTGCTCGTATGGATTCTCAAGCTCCCATCTACACCTCTGGAAGCGTCTTAATACGTTGGCGCATAGCCCCACGAAACGGAACTCGACGGCGTGGCCAGCATAGCTGCGGACTTCAGTCTTGATGTCGATGAGGGCTTGTATGCCAGAGGCATCGATGAAGGACACTGCTGTCATATCCAGGACCAGGACACGCAGGCGAGAGGCCTCGGTGCGGCTCATGCCGAGTTTCCCGCGGAGCGCGGCGATATGCTTTTCTTGGCGGTAGGTCCATTGGCGTTTGGCGAGCTCGGCCGCGGAGGGAGGGATGCCGTAGTGCTGGGTGAGGATCTCGTCGACGATTTGGGTCTTGATACGGGACGCGTTGAGGTACATGAGGTCTCGCGGGATGTTGATGACTTGAGTTCCGTTTGGAATTGATTCGCCAGCTGACCACATTGATAGGAGGCCGGAGCTGTGCTGGCTTTCGAGATCGGCGGCTGTGAGAGGCTTTGAGCGGGTGAACATGGTGCGAAAGATTGTGTAGAGCAGCATGATGAAGATGCCGGCAATTGTTCCGAGCATTGAGCCATTTAGCATGGAAAAGTTGAAGCACATGAGCATGCCGAAGAAATCAGCGAAAGAGATTGCCTAGTATTTTCCAACGAGAGAGTTTGGTGGCATTGCCTCAATGACGGAGACAATTACAACCGCTGAGACTGTCGCTGTTGGGGTCCATTTAAGGACATCTGGCAGGGCTATCATGGTAAGAAGAACAACGCCTGAAGACGTCAATCCAGCCAGAGGACTTCTCGAGCCGGCCTGCGAACTGACACCCGCACGAGCCAGATCGCCGCCTCCAACTGGTGCACCGCCGAGAAGACCAGTAAAAATGTTTGTGATGCCGAGATAGGTCAATTCCTGGCTGTTGTTGATTTTATATCCGGCTACCTTGCCCATCCATCTACCCATAGAAATGTGCTCGACGGCGACGGTAAACATAAGTGTGATCGAGGGGAGAAAGAGAGAAGTGAATAAAGGTATGATAGGAGCCGCAACGGGCTTGATACCCTGAGGAATGGATCCCGTAACAGCCCAGAGATGAACATCGAGGTTGTTGTTGACGAAGAAGCTGATCCCAGCAAACAATCCCAGAATATTAAGGTGTCTGGTGGTAGCGATGAATCTGATTATTGGGCTGACGTGACCCCATTTCTTGCCCAAGAACTGAAATGCCACTAGTAACACGATTGCAACTGCGCCGATGCCAAACGTTGCTGGTTTTGACTGTCCAATCTTCCCTATGATCTCCGGCATCTGTGACAGAAAGTCGTTGCTGACCCCAGTCAGGCCCAACAGCGCTGGCACTTGTCCGATAATGACTACATTCGCAATGCCCATCATGAGTCCATCCACCGCAGGGTCTGAGAGTAGGTCGAAAATGAATCCAAAGTTGAATAAGCCCAATATGAGAGACCAAATGCCGACACCAATCGCTACTGCGGCTGTAACGAAAGCTAGAGGTAGTTGTGGCGCAGCTGTGTGAACACCTGCAGTGATCTGAGCGGTCGATAATGCAATTGACAATGAAGGCCCGGTTGTGAGATCTTTGCTCGGTATTAGCATATGTCCAGGGTCAAGGTAAACATCACGGCGACTAGGTTACTGTCGATGTACTGAAAATATTCCACTAATAGTGGAAAATTCACACACCTTTAAATCGACAGTTCCAGCGCAAATACAGAAGAGACAATATGGTTAAATTCAATCTTACCTTTTGATGTTCCTATAAATGCATAGATGAGCCCTGGAAGCCAGCTCGAAAGGAGCGCATCCTGCACCGAGATACCAGAAATAACAGCAAACGCAATCGATTGAGGCACCAGAAGGGATCCCACTGATAGCCCAGCAATAACGTCGTCAATAACCCATACTGGCGAGTAGTTGGGAAGCCATGTCGCTATCGGTATCTTGGCCAGCAGATATTTTCCTGAGCCAGCAGGAAAGCCCTTCGCGAGTCTCCCCGCACCATAGATTACTCGGGAGATATTTGCATCTTTCCCAAGGTTGCGGAATTTCTGGCCGACTCCC
Source organism: Lachnellula suecica (assembly GCA_007825345.1). NCBI lineage: Eukaryota > Fungi > Ascomycota > Leotiomycetes > Helotiales > Lachnaceae > Lachnellula > Lachnellula suecica. The sequence continues at coordinate 3,308 of QGMK01001043.1, forward strand.
ATCGTGTTCGTGTCGAAGTAGAACCGGGCTAGGTCAACTTCCCGGTGCGTTGGTTCTCGGCGAGGGTGCTGCTGGTATTGGAGTATTCATAAACCCACAAGTTTAAATGAACGTCGCTGCGAGTGGCAATGCCAGAAGAATTATATGCTTTCTGACAACATTTGGTAAATAGGTTCTACATAACTGTTCTCTCAACTAGACAACAAGTGTTACTCCGCTTATTTTCGGATTGATATGAAATGCTTGACCGTTTCAGGGCAACTCTCAGCAGGCTGGCCTGAACTTGCAGACCATCTTGGGGTGAACTTACACGCCAACTATGCTATGATGTGCGAGGCTGAGCGCGAACTTTGCTAGGGGTTGATTCATGTACTGTAGAAACCGTGGATGTCCCAGTCGCTAATTACGCCCATTTGGAACTAGTCTCGAGGAAGTCTGCTAGTTGCGCCACTCAGAGAAGCCATTTGGGAGTCCCGATCTCTTTGTTTTGGGCTAACGCGTCGAATCTGCCGGCCTCATGCTAGCAAAGGGAGGTCAGACGTTTGATGTTAAGCTCTTCGGGAGATCAACACGTGATGTGGGGAAAACTCCCGTGGATACTTTCTTCCAAGCATTTTTGTTATCTGCTCTTGTTTCGATCAGGTCTTCTTGACGCTTGGGCAAGTTACGGTACTGAGCAGAGTTCGAGAGAGGCATTCTGTCCAGCATCTTCAGATGTACGTACTGTAGCCCAGACATCTTGTTGACATGACACCTTGGCCTTCGCATCCAAGCCTGGGCCAGCTTCTCCACGTTTGCCTTCGCGTAGGTCGGCTCTTGGATATCAGTAGCTCATTCTCCGAATTGCTCCGATGAGAGAAGACCAAGCATTTGTTCGCGTGCTGAAGAGGACAAGATGGGTTGAAACATCTGCGATCTGTTTCAATAAACGCCTCAACAGAATCGTCCTGCTGAGTCAGCCGTCAGCCACGAAACTCCGAGTACGAGAACGAATTTCTCATGGCATCTGAACTCATGTTTCTAGAGCCCGTCGACCGACGAACTGGGCCGAACAGTACTGAAATGTTGGGCCACAATTAGTGGAGACATCTCGACAATGGGAGCGGACACTAGTCTCGCTGTCGCGGCCCTCGCAGTCGCATTCGTTGCGCTGACCACAGCCCTCGGCCAGCTGCTCCAGCAGTACTTCGCAACTGCGGATGGCTATCGGAGATGCCAGAAGTCTGTTATGGGCAAGTATGCGCGCAGAACGCGTCTGAGGTGGCGGTGGAGGGAGTTTCGATTCGAAACATTGTATACTGTTCCTGAAATCTGTCTCGTTGGGGATGGCGCACCAAGCAGGTAAGGATGGAGAATTGGGATCTCGAGTTTTTTTGCCTTGTGAATGTCTCCTGGCTTCTGAGGAATTGCTATGTGCTCATGAAAGATTATTATGCAAATCCATGCTAACAACCGAATCATCCAGGAGGGGCCAAGTCGTAATAACAGGGAGTGAAAAATCAAGAGACTTGTCATTGGTTTCGATGGGTTCGATAAACGAGTCTGGCGACATGGCGGAGCTGGTGGAGTATCAGACAAATTACTCTCCGAATGATGGCAATCGTCCACCGCAGACTAAGGGCAAAAAAGAAGCCAAATTGAGTGGAGTAGATCATGGTGAGATGGCTTGTTGGGTACCTCTGCTACATTGGATACACGAAACAACCTGTGCTTCCCTAGATAATCTGCATTCCGACCAAGAATACCTAGACATCCCTCCATCGAAGGTGCGAATTCCAGCACTACTCTTCAGAGAGCGATCATGGGATTTCCAGCCACCGGATGTAGTCCGGCCATTAGCCAAAACGACGCTCTCCGATATCGCGGTTATCGCAAGGCGAATGGGCATGAAGTGGAAGGACTTCCGACCTGCTGATGGAATTCTGCGCGCCGAGGGACATTCCCACACTATCACCTCCACCGTTGTCCGATCTCTTGGGATTGTCTTGCAATATTCATATACTGGACAAGGGAAACGATTACTTCTAGCTCAAGCAAACCTCCAGCGCAATGTTACGGGAACATTGATTTCTGAGCAGGACGAAGTATATATCCCTTCCGCCAAAGCAGATCGCTTGGGTTGTGGTGTATTAAGAACTGAAACCATGTTTGGACTGCCAGACTTCAGTCTCTCTACGCAGAGTGAGATAGTAGCAGCGTTGAGTTACTTAGACAGGACAGGGGAATGTTCTGCAAGGCTAACCGCAATACTAACGGAATCTCCTGACTTTCGCTTTCGCGTGGCTGATCTGGTAGCGTTGACTACGCCTCCTGTAAGATCCAGAGGCTCCAATTTGGTACAAGTCCCCGCCCCCAACGATAATCTCCATGGTGTAACTACCAGTGCGATTGGGCGGAGAGCTTTTCGGAATTGTCTCGAGCCATACATTTCGGACAATGGGCCAGTCGGTATTGCCACTCAAAATGCACTTGACATATGCCTTGATATTGGGACTCAATTTGCTGCGTGGGATCATACTGATGAATATTCGAGACATGAAGAGACTTGGGTCGTGACTAGAGATACAAGATACATGGACGTCATGCAAGAGTACCTCTGGTCCTTGACCCTTCAGCTGCATGACCGGGAGCAAATGCCCTATTTTAGATACCAGAACCTCCTGCGAGTACACATCAAGGTCGCCATGTTCAGCGAAGGAGGGGAAACTACCATGCTACGGAACGTATGTTTACCCTCGGTTTTTTTCTCCCTTTGCCTCTTTTGAGTATCTTCGAAGTTTTGAAGGATGGAAACGCTCCCAAGCTCCAGATTTTTCTTGCCGCCTAATGAAGCAATGCTGACTCTGAGATCCTGTAGTGGGAAAACGACTATCAAAAGGATGTCGAGGGATATTTCAAGATTCTGCCGAAAATTATCGACGAGATGGCGAAGACAGGCTTCGTGGACAAGACTGCAATCGTGGACGCCTGGGTGACAATGATTCTAAGGGCCCTGCTCTGGGGCGCATGCCACTTTTTTGTGCCCGGAGAAAGGGTTCCTATTCAGTATTTTGGGAGTCGACTACCGGTATACATTGGATAAAGGCCCTGCTCAGCTCTGTGTCTAGATGGCAACGACGCTTTGTTGCAAGAGTAGCTTGTCCAGAGCTTGGCCAAGAGTATATCCCAGTCATGAGTGAATGGCCACGAGATCATCCGCGGTGAATTAATAGGAAAAGTCAATAGACTGGAGTGTATAGAGAAAGGTAGGCGGGCTAAAAGAGAGCAATTTCAACCGAAAAATCAGTTGTTTCTCTGGATGCGGTGGAAACAGCGAAACTGAATCTCAATTTTTTTCCAATGATTTTGGAGTACTTGAGTTCCCTTTCCAAGTTTTTTTTAGAATAAGATCAAAGCGCCGCTGGAAGGCAGTCATGTGCCTTCGCTTCGTCGTTCCTGCTTCCTCGTTGGCGAAGGCGCGTCTCTTCCCCGCGTCTCGTCTCGTTTCCCACACAAAACATACGCAAACACATCCAACCTCCTTCATCCGCCATGGATTCCATCTGTCATTGAGCTGTACAGCTTCATCCAGCCCAGTTTCGATCATCTTTGGTATCTGCATCGAGGTAAGAATCCCCCTTGCACCTGTTTCTCGTCCACCGGCGCAGGCGCTGTAAAGCAGTTGCGAGCAACGGCCCTTTACAACAACAACGCGGTTTATAATACCCCAATGCCATTTCTATCGGCGAACGCGACATTTCTGAACATCACTGACATGCGCAGACTCCTGAGATCGGCCCGACTCTGGGCTGGACGTCTTCGCACAAGATGCCTCCCAGAGGTTCGCAAAAGGCTGCCCCTAAATCTTCGCAATCGACCCTCACAGCCGCTTTCAAAAAGTTCTCCGAGTACCTGCAGAAAGCTTGGGAGACAGACGGCGAAATCAAGTAAGTTTGGCATTGACGTACCCGAAAAAGATGCTAACATAGTCCAGATCCCCAGATGTGATCAATAAATTGACCGAACAACTTCGCACCTTCCGAAATAAGTCCACCACTTTGGAGCCAACGTTTGCACGTAGTGTTGTCGTCAATTTGGAAAAAGAGGGTATGTTGGGTCTGTCTCTTTTACGGTGAATTGCAACTCGAACGGATTTGAGAATGTCCCACGCGTTCTGAGAGATTGTCTTTCGCCTCTTCGTCCCTCACTGACTGACCTATGAATAGGTTTAGACTTGTGCAGTCGCATTGACGAGCCCATATTCGTTATCATCGTGCAGACCATACTGCAGACCGACTACTGCATCGAGAATGAGCGTGGTCTCTATTTACTTTCGGTATGTTTAACAATCGATGATACTGTATTTATGGTCTGTTTCTAACAGAGGTAGAATTCCTTACATCGCGACAAAGCCGGAACGATCAACAAGAAGATAGGGATCGTGAAGAGGAAGGAGCTGCTCGGTGTTCAGTTGTTACAGCCAGCACTGACATACTTTGTCGATACGAGCAACCACCCAGGCATTCGGAGATGGGTCGGAATCTTGTGCAACCAGCTTCTTCAGAACTCCACACAAAATTGCGACAGAGTTGGAATTGGCTGTGAAGAGACTAGGCAAGGCATTGGCGGTCTATTAATACAAGAGAACAACGAAATCAACAGATTCATCTGCGGAAAAGTCATGCGAACCCTGGTCCAAGACGGCAACCTACCAATGGAAACTCTCCACTCTCATGAATATACCGACGATGTACGTTGAAACAATCCCTTTCTCATCTCCCCCCCCAACGGTGAATTGGAAATCGATGGGGATGGTATTATCTCACGGGTTGTGAGACAGTGTCCTGGGTCCAAATCGCGTTGAACCCATGCTAATTCAATTCAACTTCTAGTTATACGAGGGATTCCCAGTTACAACTCAAGGCAAGCAAGGTTGGAGTCAGCAATTCAATGGTTTTGTTGACAGACTTTATGACGTCGCGGACATGCCTCAGAGTACTGGAGATGTATTCTTTGGAAACCACTGTGACCTCAAGCCTAACTTTCCATTCGGAGCAGCCGATAACAAAGTGAACATATTAGTGGATGAAGTCACCGAACAAATCACTATTCTCTCCCCGTCTTCCTGGGAAGCTATCGATCACATCATCGACATTCCCTTCGAGTCAATACGCATGATGGCTATCGTTTTTCAAGAACACTCGCAGGAGGAGGCCGTTCAGCTTGTTCTACATATTGGGAAGAGCGACAAGCCTTGCTGCTTTCTCGATGGAGAAGTAATAACATTGAAGGGCGTTCACGTGTTTTCGCACTTGGCCATGGTGAAGGCGTTACAAACGTGTCTTGCCGAGGCATGCCCTTCTATAAAGGTGCAAAATCAGTACGAAAATCCAAATCCCGAGGAGAACGGAAGCAACGTGGAATCACAGATGAGCCAGAAGAGCTCTTCATCAGAAGATGCCATAGTGATCGAGGATCAGCAACTTGCAAATGACGACGAAGCTCCCAAAATTTTCCCAGGAAAGCGGCTATCCATAATCGATCCTGACACACAAGCCAAGCCAGCAGCTCCTCAAGACCGAGCAAAAGATATCATTGCGAGCGAGAAACAAGGACCCGAAGACTTTGACGATGAAGATGAACTCAGTCAAGACCCCAACCCGAAAACAGTACAAGCGCAGATGCCAAACTCGAAGAAACGCAAGGGTGTCAAGCCCGTAGCAAAAGCACCGATTCGTGCCAGCCAGAATCTCTCAGTTGGTCTGAAACATTCTGAGAGCCTGAAAAAAGCAACGACCGTGAATGGCCGAGTGGGTGAGGAAACAGCACGGCAGCCGAAAGCTCCACATTCTGACAATTTCGACACCAGCCTGGAGAGTAATGATGTATCCACACCCAAAATGAGGAAGACCGCCGATCGCGACGATGAAGACTTCGTTCCACGAAAAAGCACAGCCCAGGCTGACAGCCAGACGAAAAGCAAGAAGTTAAACGCGGCAGCCATAGCTGAAGCACGTGCCAAAGGTCGGGGTCTCATGTCAAAGCTCGCCAATACTGCGGATGTTTTCGATTTTCCAGGTGATGAAGATGAGGCACAACGGGCAAAGGGCAACAAGAGCAAAAACAAAGCCCCCGCAAAGACCGGCACATTGTCTCAGAAGGACAGAAACATTAAAAAGAGACAATCTGCGCCGCCAGTAATTGAGAGTATGCCTCCACCGCCAAAGCCTAATAAAGCAGCCAAGGCAAAGAATCGGCAATCTGCACCGGCAGCACCTGGGATTCTAGCGCCCGCAGAGGCAAGAGCCACAAGAAGTAATCAGGTTCACCCGGACTTGGCCGGTGAAACCGAAAGCCAGTTACAAGATACAATGGTAACGAGGTCTCGGAAGGTTGCTGCTTCAGATTTACAAGAGCAAGACGGGGATATACCCGAAGTTTGTGATGCTTTACCAAAGGCACCTCAAACCCACGAGGAAGAGGTTGTGAAAGAAACACCAGCCAAACCTTCCAGCAGACCAATGACGAATCTCTCGGTTGGTGTGAGACAATTTGAGAGCTTGAAAAAAGCAACGACGATGGACGAATTTGACCAAGTTTCCAAACAGTCTGCGAAAGACTCAGGCATTGATATGGCATCGAAACTGGACAATATACTCGATTTCAGTGATACAGACGGCCATACCGCAAAGAAATCTGGATTCAAGTCGATTTCTCGAGATTTCGAGCGCGAGCCCGGCGGCGAATTGGACGAGGTCGACGGTCAATCGAATGTGGACCTTGCACAAGGAGAGGCCGTGTTCAAAATCCCCCAAACCCAGCATTTGACAAAAGCCAAAGGCGAAGTCGTCAAAGGAAAGCCGCCTAGGGGACCAGCAAAAGTTACACCGGTGCCTGATGAGTCTTCGACCCCAATAAATCGAAGTGGGGGCTCGAACTGTACAAGAAAGCGAAAAACAGTCACGGATGATGTTACACCTTCCAAGCGTCCAAAGCCAAGTAAAGTTGACGCAAGCGCAGCAGAAACAGAAGCCCCGACTCCTAGACGAAGCCCTCGGGTTGCTCTAATGGCACAACAAAAGTCAAAAGCGTCTCCCATTAAGACATCGTCGCCTGTGCCCGCCAAGCACCAGAAGGAAGAGCAGCCTCTGTTAACCAAGTCAAATGCAAAAGCCTCACATAACCAAGCAGCGACCCAGAATGTACCAGAGATTCCTTCGGCCTCTCTTGCAATTCGTCCTAGTCAGAAGTCGAGGAAAAATTCGCCCCTGCCAGCTCGGAGGAGTCCCAGAATCCAGGTTAGAGAACCAGATGACAAGGAGAGTCCGGTTCCAGCTGTTATGGAATCAAAGACCCCGCTAGTAGACGATCGCCTTTCACGAAAACCAGCTGTAATAAGCTTCGGAAAGAAGGGAGCCCTGAATCAAGGATACTCGAATACGCCTGGAACTTCCGTGAAGCCTGCAACGAAGCTCCCACAAAAGCCACTTTCCCACCCGAAGAGAAAGCGCGACGGGGTTGAGGTGATAGATTTGGAAAGTCCTCCCACGAAGCGGCCAAGTAGTAGTCCAGCTGAGCGAAATATTAAGAAATTCATTGAAAATGATGAGCCGGAAAATGACTACCCTGAGTTTGGCAGCAGCCCTCCCGAAGTTGTTTCAAAGCCGGCGGCAAAGTTCCTTGATGCAAACCAATTGAGAGCTACTAAACCAAGTTCTCAGGGATCTCGAGTTGACTTGAATGGTAGCCCGCGGGCATCTCCCATGAGTCAGGTGGATCACATTGGCAGGATCAAGGACAAGAGAGTCGGACAACTTGAGGAGCAAATGCAGCAAACTCAGCCTCGAAGAGCTTCGAACGGATTCGGACCCAAAGTGACGTTGAACAGCCAAGCAAAAGCACGGCCAGCATCTCCGGATGAGAGTGAGCCACGATACGTTGCGCATAAGAAGACCAAGAGTGGCCATTACGAGGAAGTAAATACTAACGAGGTCATTCTACCGCAGAAGGCGCTGCCTGATCCTTTCGTTGAGAAGACAAGGAGATCCAGTGACTTCAACACGCGTCTTCGAACCGAAGCAAATGCATCCGAGAAGGACCATAGAGATGGAGATCCAAAGAGTCGTGGTGCTCGAATCTATCGTGAAGACCCTGAGAGAACCTTGATCAACAATGAAACGCTTCCGCAAGTCGAACAGTCTCTTCCAAGCCTAAGCAGTGGCAGTTCTGTCGATTCTCGCTCGAGCGAAGCTGCGCCATCACCTCTGAAAGATATGGCCGCCCAAGATGTGTGGAACATGGCAGTCAGACCACATTACTCAACCTTGGCCCAGGCCGTCCATCGCATTGCGGATGCAAGTAATATCCCTTTAATTGTATGAACAGGACTGACAATTACCAGGAGGTAATCATTAAACTTGCGGACGAAGAAGACAAGATGGGCTTAATGGTCGCGGAATATAAGGAAAACGGAACCAAGATCCTAGACAACCTCGGCCTGAAGCGGGACGAAGAGAAGTCCAAGATGCTGGATAGTCTCAACCAGAAGAAGAAAGCTTTGGTCACAACCTACACTCTGGCGAAAGAGTCGATTTCCAAGACGGTCGATAAGTTGAAGCAGCGACCGGTTGGACGACTTGAGAAGGAGTGGCGCGCCAAGCAGGATCTGATCCGCGAGAAGATAGGACAAGGTAATGGGCAATAGGCGGCCGGATATTATGGATTTGGTGGATTTCAAAAGGGGTTTGTGCTGCTGCTTGCTCTTGCTTTACTACATGTCAGGTGCAGTCGGAAAAGAATACGGATAGGAGGCCAGGTGCCAGGCATTTGCTGTTCGGGATTGAATCATTGAGGGTATCCAAAAATGTCCAAATAATACTCTAGCTGAGCCACATCAAACAAGCTGCATCTAGAACTTCCCAGCAATCGTGAAACCCAAGATAAAAAGGAGGATATAACACGACTTGGTTTATTCTCGCCCATCTTGAAGTGATGTGTTTTTCAGGGCTGTGCAAGCAAGGATGCGCCATCATGACGCGCAGCCGAGATCGTCTGCAGAAGCAAAAGCCGCCCGCCGATCCAGACCTTCACCCCTCCTTCCCCCTCGAGTCGACAAGATCATCACCCACAACCAACACTCCGCGCGAGAGAGAGGCAGAGATGGGCAGCAGAAGCGGCTTCCACCCGTTCAAAGGCAGGGTTAGCAGGCATTTTGGGGACTCGGTATGTTTGTGTTGCGTTGCGTTGCGTATTCTGGGGTTGGAGTTGGACTGACGATGGGGGGTACAGTTGGCGCCTGATGATGCGTATTTGAGCTGTGAGTACCGCGTGCCCTGGGGATGAAACGAGTTGGGAAGTGATGGGGCAAGGCTAACTTTGTGGGTGGGCAGATTATGATGTACGGCGTAAGTTGAGGATATCTGGGGAGAGGGGGCGAAGGCTGAGCAGAGATAGTTACGAAAGAAGATATCGACACGCTGAAGAACGACTGGCTCACCGATAACGTACTTTTCCACTCCCCTTTCTAGTCCCAGCCGCTAATGTGTTTTCCCTCTGCAGACGATAGCCTTCTGGGAAGAGTACGCACTAAGGAATCACTGAAGGCAGATGGCAAAGGGCTGATAGCAGTAGATACCTCGAGCGCGAAGAACTCCGCAAATACCCCTCCTCCCACATCGTGCTCCTCCGCCCCTCCATGGCCTTCATGCTCATGAAAACGCCCAATGTGCTCTCCCTCCGCGAAGCCCTCCCCAACTTCACCTCAACCACACACATCTTCCTGCCCATCAACGACGCGCGCAACGTCTCCGTCGCCGAAGGCGGCTCGCACTGGTCCCTGCTCCTCGTCTCCATCATCGACGGCGTCGCATTCCACTACGATAGTCTGAGCCCCAGCAATTATAACGAGGCCATGCTGGCGACGCAGAAGATTTCCGAACTATTGGGGCGCCCGCTTAGGTTTATGAATTTGGAGGATAGTCCGCAGCAGGAGAATGGGAGTGATTGCGGGGTGTATGTTTGTATACAGATGCGGCATTTACTGTTGAAGCGGCTGCTTAGTGCGAATGCGCGCGAGAAGGTTAGTATGAGTATGGGGGGCAAGCTGGTTGATGCTGCTGGGGGCCGGAAGGAGATGTTGCGGACGATTGAGGGGTTTAGAAAAGAGGGGGAACGGAGGAGATCGTACGTGCCATTTACTTTTACCTCCATTTTTCGTTATTTATGGGAGCTATTTACTAAGTGTTGCTGTGGGACTAGGCATGAGGGGAGTCGTAGTACAAGCCCGTTTGCGAAGGGCAAGAGCGGGGAGTCCAGGAGTCCGCCGAGGATTGATTCGTGATGTGGGTGCGTTGCATGGGCGCTTGGAGTTTGCTTGATGATGTTATGATATGGGATAGGACGGGTTTTGCTATTGCAGCGTGGGGTTCGGCGGGCATTGCGTGGGTAGACGACTTGAATGAATCGATGGCTTGGGGGGAATAGGTGAACTGGCAAAATAAGAGTTTTAAGGCAAGAATAGTGCAGTACATACCATTGCAAGGAATACAGACATTTACAAGTCAACCTAAGGTCGGTTACGGCATTGCTCAAGATTTTCTCGCAGCTCGTTTCTCAGGGAAACATGAAATTATATTTCACTATTTTACTC
>QGMK01001044.1:0-13905 GCA_007825345.1 Lachnellula suecica
CCAACCGCCAACCTTTCCGCCTGGTGCTTTAGCTTCCTTCTCCTCCCGTGCAAGCTTCGCAACCATGGTCTCCCAATTCCCAATCGCCACTTCCAAACATTGCTTGCATATCTTCTTCCCGTCCTTGCTCATTTTCTTGGTTCTGAGCTGCTCTTCCGCGATATCAACAGCTTCCCTTGTCCAAGCCAGTCCATCTTCTTTGCTCGTCTTGCTAGATTTTGAAGCGTAGAGGATCTCGCCGATGTTCGTCATGACTCCAGCTTCCTCGCACAGCTCTTTCGGGGTTCGCAATGGGGGTGCGGTACCGTCCGGTGGCAGGGGAGGGTATGCAGGAGGGACGAATGCGGTCTTGACAACCGATGCGATGTGCGCCATGCCGCTGCTTGTGTCGCTCGGTGTCGTGTCATGTTCTGCTACGGAAGTGGCGTCCACCAGTGATCGTCGTGAGCGCAGGACTGAGACAAAGATTGGAAGTGCAGTTGAGAGATCTGAGGACACCGCATGGTGGACGGCGAGAGCTGTTGCGACAGACAAGACGTTCGCACTCGGCGGTCCTGCATTGGGATTGAGAACCCCAGTCGCGGTGTCAACCACAGGCTTCGTGGACGGTGAGCTTGAAGTTGCAATGTCCATTGCCCATTTGTACATTTCCAAAGCCGTGTTGGGCGTCCCCTTGAAGTCCAACCAAGCTCCATATGCCAACGCGGCATCCACCTTCTGCTTCTCAGTAAACCCTTGTGTTGTAAGAATTCGCATGTAGTAAATCTCCGGGCCTTCGAAGGCTTTCTCGCAGTCTTCTTCTCTTGAAGGAATTGCCGCTCCAGGGGGAATAGGTTTGGGATTGGGATTAGAGGGGCCTGGAACAACCGATTTGGGGAAAACAAGCCTCCTCTCTCTGTCCAGCAAGCAATCGTCTAAGTGTTCTGCAGCCCTCGCCGCGCCCATCAGAGCCTCATAATATCCCCACCGCCATTCTTCTGACTTATTTGAAATGTCAAAGCCGGTCTTCCCAATGCCTTCCACCAATATCCCTCCTTCGCCTTGTTCTAGCAGCCCAGCTCCTTCATGCGCGGTGTCTTCCAGCCTCGAAATGATAAGCTTGTAGATTGAGCCAGTATTGGCGTAGTCCACAAACGCTCTATTCGGGTTTTCCTCGTCCTCATTCAACCTCACCATCCTCCATTGATACCGCGTGTGCCATCTCCATTCTGGAGGCGGGTAATATGTTCGTTCGAGGTATTCTTGGTGGACCCCAAAGGCCATGAGCAGGGCCAGCGCGCCGAAAGTATAAATGTATGCAGTGTATTTCATGCCCTTCTTGACCTCGTCTTTGATCCATTGCTTAGTCTCGATGCTAATGAAGCGCGCAGTCGGTCGCTGGCTAGGATTCGAGAGGTAGGGAAGATTCGGGCGGGCGAGCGTGTTGCGCGTAAAGGGGCGCGGCGAATTGGGAGGCCGGAAGGGTCGCAGGAAAAGTATCCTTCTGAGAGGGATTCGCGGCTGCATCTCGGGAGATTGTGGAAGAGGATTTGGGCTGAAGCTGGAGTTGGCGATGGTGTTGAAGTTCTCCAGCTGTACCAAAGCGGCGAAGCGGGAAACGCTCGGACCCACTTATACTCGATCTGCAGTTCAACCCTCCCTTTACTTCACCTCACTCCATTCAACGACTCAAACTTTATACGTGTTGCTTATCAAGATATCGGCTCTCTGTCTTTAGAATATATTTCGTTTCAAATAGATGACCTCCAACAAGCCTCTTCACTTCAATCTCACGCCTTACATACAAGCCTGTTCACGTTTGATCTCAGATTCCCAGCCGAGTGTACATGAGCATTGCATTTGACTAGTACTCTGCTACATGCAGACATCGAAGGCTCCTAAGCATCTGGAGAACACCGAAAACTCTATCGAGATGTCGTTCGAAATATGACCCCCTTTCTCCCGTGTTCCATCTAACACCGGTCATCAAAGAGGAACCATATTCTTAAGTGGAATTCCTAGGAGTTCCTCTTCTTCTTCTTTCTTAACCTCGCGCGCCCATTGTTTCCCGCGCCGTCATTCTTCGTGCTGATGACCATCTCATCACCAAATTCTTGAAGCAACTCATTGATGATAGCCTCCCGTCTTCGGTCCCACCACTCGTTTTCTTCATCCTTTTTTCCCTCAATTGCCTGAAGTTTTGCTCGTAGTTCTGCGTTATCGGCCAGCTCATGCACAGTCTGGAAGATACTTTCTCCCCATCTCAGTGCCAGAAAGTTTGCCTTGGAAAATACTCATTCAGCGTCGGGACCTCCACACCGGCATTCTTCTAGATCACTGACCTCGTTGATAACCTCTTGTACCTCGAACATCATCTCTTGCTCGGCGCGCACCAACTCATTCAGAAGTTCCACCCCCACACTGTCTTTGCTGACCAGAGCTTCACATGCTCTCTTGGCACTGCGGATCAAGACAAGACGTCTGAAGTCCTCTAGAGCACGTCTCAATAGCGCTGTTTTAAGGAGCGAGCTTAGACTGTGCTCTGCATTGAGCTGGAAATGCATATGACGCAGGGAGAGGAAGATATCTCGTTGCACATGCTGCGCAGACCACAGGTTCGAGGTTTCAGGTTGGGCTGCAGAGGTCAGCCTTGTATCGTATTCTGGATTTCGGTATGTGGTACTAGTCTGATGTCTGCGGGAGACAAAGAGGATGTTGTACACGAAGCCAGCAAAGAGTAACAGGCACAGTAAACAGATCACTCCTTCGTCGATGCTGGCCATTGTTGAATATGTTGGATGTATTGTGGGTGGCAGGTGTCTGGGTATTGTTGGGAAGTGGAGGCGGAGGCGTTAAGTGGGAGCACGTTGCGAGTCAATCACAGGTCAAGAAAGACTTCTTGCAATCAGATGGTGAATTGAAGACTGCAGGTTTTGGTTTTGTGGATTCCTCTTCTAAGTTCATAATTGTTCAACCTTTGTGATCCAATTTCTGGCGGATTGAATCAGGATAAACTCTGAGTGATGAGCTGTTGACTTCCTTCCCACCTTAGTTCCCCAATGCAGACAACCGTCAACAGAATCTGAACCAACGCAACTGATCCCGTGTTGCAAATGCACCTCAGCGTAGGAGTAAAGAAGCATCGATGGAGGCTACCTAGGTGATGTTCCGCGAGTCATGGGTGGATTAGACTGGCACCTCAACATCTTTGCTGGTATCCAGTTCCTCGTGTCTTCGCAAATCCATACGCCGGTCGAGAAGCGGAACAACATACGGATCAAAGGTCTTCCAGTATGGGTTGTCTAGGTGGTACTTTTGGCTCTGTGGCGGGCGCGTTTGGTAAGTCTTGGAAGAATGGAGGGAGGGGTAGATGGAGGGGTAAAACATACACCCTCGTTCTCAAAACGCTCAACAATTGTGAAAGCTCTTGGATCATGGACATCTTGCATCACCAGCCAGTCTAATGTCTCTTTGTCTTTGCGATAGATGCGTGCAGCTTCGATGAGCTTTGCCTTGATGCGATCAATTGACTCAGGCTTGTCATTGGCATATACTGGTGTGGTCAGCAATGATGCTCAAATAATCACAAAAAGGCTCAACTTACGGTGGACTGTGAGCGTGTAGACCATGTCGAAGTTTTGAGATTGAATTAGGGAAAATATAAGAAGTATTTTGGAGGTGAAGATAATTCCGTCTGATATCGAGCTCTAATATCGAGCTCTAATATCGAGCTCTGAGTTTGAAAGGTTTGCAGGACCAATTCGGCTAGATTGAATCTAAAGTTGGGGCACTTCGAGCAGCAGTCGCGCAGTGAGGCTGTGTCTGCTCGAGTGTCTTGGCGGAACCACCAGGGTGACGACGACGACGACGACGAACAGGTTGCCCTTGCGCAGATAAATAGGAGAGGGAGCCAGCAGCAGAATTCATGTTATCTCAAATTTACATTGATTTATAAAAGTATATTCATTTCTATAGACTTTATCCATTTGCAAGTGCAAGGCTGCAATATCCACACGCAGCCGCAGCCGCCCGCCAAAACAGCCGAGCAGCAATCTAATCTCTGTGGAGTCTGGTCTGGGGCTCTGGAGGCAGCGAATGTTTGACCTGTGCCGCAACGAAACAAACAAAAGGCAACCGGCATCCAGAATCCAGAATCCTCTCGCTCGCAAATATCCCCCCCCTCATCCCCCCTTTCACCTTTCTCCTTCGATATCTCCCTCCGGCGCATTCGCATCTCCCAAACAAACACACCTCCGACGAGATGAAGGCCATGAAGAGCATGAACCATCGCATGCTGGGCTCTCTCAAGCGCCGGCGTGAGTGCAATCCCACCACCACCTGACGCTATTCGCAACCTGTAACTGATTCTTTCCCCGCAGCAAGAGATGCAGACGTCCCAGAAGCTGCTCCCGAACCGCAGGTCGATACACCCGAAGCAAACGCGCTGCGCAATGTGGTATGCCCCGACGCGCGCAAACCCAAGCTCCAGCTTCCCCATACTGACATGCGCCCAGCGATTGTTCTGCGAGTCTGGAGGGCCCAATGGCTCCGTATGTCCTTCCTCCACTTTGTCCCCCGACAGTGATCCGGTTGCTGACATCTGCGCAGGGTGAAGAAGTGCTCTACCTGCCTACCATTGTCGAATCTTGCGAATCCTCCCCCTCTGCCGCAAAGGACTCGGCGTACCAGATCCGAAAGTACCTCTCAAAGGACTTCTTTATGAAGCCCTACATCCAGTACAATGCCATTATGCTCATCCGAATCCTGTCCGACAACCCCGGCAAGACGTTCACTAGAAACCTCGATTCCAAGTTCGTACAGACTGTGAAAGAGCTACTGCGCGTGGGACGAGATCCAAGTGTCAAGCAGATCCTCATGGAGACGCTCGACACATTCCAGAGAGAGAAGGCGAATGATGAAGGGTGCGCGCAACTGAACGAGATGTGGAAGAAGGAGCACGAGAAGATGGTCAAGATACACGTAAGTCGTAACCTCCGTGAAAGAAACACCAGCTCTGACAACAAGCAGGGACCCGCAGGCCCTCGAGTTATGAACGCCCCTCCTTTCGACCCCAATAATCAGAATTACTTCTCTCGAAATCACCACAGCCGCCGACTCCCTCCTCCCCACGAACTATCCTCCCGCATCGAAGAAGCCCGAACTTCCGCGCAGCTGCTTTCGCAAACAGTCCAGAGCACACCACCTTCAGAGCTGCTACAAAATGAGCTTGTCCGAGAGTTCGCGGATCGGTGCCAGAGCGCGAGTAGGAGCGTGCAGGCTTACATGATTGCGGAGAACCCTTCACCCGACAACGATACCATGGAGACCCTAATTGAGACGAACGAACAGTTGGGCAAAGCGATGAGCCAGCATCAGCGTGCCGTGTTATCAGCGAGGAAGGCTGCAGGATTGGGAAATGGAGAAACTACACCGACCGTAACACCTCCAGCGCGCACCGAGTCTGGGTTTGCCCCTCCACCAGGGCCCCCTCCGAACCAGAGCAAACCTTCGAGAAAGGCTGTGTCCAAGGCCCCGCAAATTCCACCTCCTGGTGACTATGCCCCAACTGACGATGATGATCCTGAGAATCCATTTTCAGACCCATCAGAAATGATCGCGAAGCCTCCTCTCCCAAAAGACAAGGCTCCTACTGCTACTGGACAGTTCAATGACAGATTGGGCATTGAGCCATATCACCCTGGCTTCCAGGAGACGCAGAGCTACACTGGAAGACAAAACAGCTCAGTTGGAAAAGTCACAATGCATGCGGCTCGACCAGAGACACCGGAGGATGAGGATGATGGCATTGGACATGTGAGAGCTGAAGGATCTGGTGCACCGGCGGGCGGGAAGGCTCCAGTCTATAGATATTAGTGAAGGGAGAGGGACGACGCGCGTTTTAGATCATTTTTATAGCGGCATTGCTGATACCAATTGATGAATGTTTTTGATATTGTAACTTTGTCCAGTTCTTGAAGTCATTAGCGACCTCTGTTATGCAAAAGAAATTCTTGAGCCTCGCAGAAATTTCTGAAGCCGTGATGATCTGAAGATCCCCCTGGTTTGCGGTACCTTGGCTGGCTCTCCTGTATAAGCGACCCACCCCTGCTCGGAGGAGGGGAAGCCAATATTATTATCCAACGGTAGGCGGGGTCGAACACATCAACACCAACACTAATACTAACACTCGCAGCGCAACGGCCAACTCGGCCAGAGAGACTATATATCTGCCTGCAATCGCGAAGTCACGGCGGCAGTGTTCCTCGGGCCGTATTGTTTTCCTCCCTCCAGTCAAGCGTTTCGGCTTACCCAGACCGAGATCCCAACCTCGTTGACCGAGGCAAAGTACGGTATTCGCAATTTACACTTTCGGTATGGCGATTTAATATCTCTATAAAGGCAGGCTGCTTCTCTTTCCCGGTTATTCTCTGCTAGTCCAGGAAAACACAGATATACCTTTGATCTTTATCATGGCTAATTCAGCGACACAGAACCATCTCCCCCACGAAGTCCCCCAACCCCGCCGAAGCTCAGCGTTCACCCTTTCCTTCAACCTACCCGACTCTCGCCCCTCCTCTCCCACGTCCTCCATCTTCTCCGAATCTTCACAGACTACAATGGCTAGTTCAAGCACAACCTCGAGGCCAGATCTCGCGCGGCAGCGTGAGGCCGAAGCGGCGGAGCGGGACTACTTCAGCGAGAACCAAGCTCCAGCAGCTCTCGAGGCGCATACCGCTGAAGCAAAGGAGTTCATAGATTTCCATGCAGCTGCTGGCAGACGCGTGGTCTTGATCACCTCCGGCGGCA
Source organism: Lachnellula suecica (assembly GCA_007825345.1). NCBI lineage: Eukaryota > Fungi > Ascomycota > Leotiomycetes > Helotiales > Lachnaceae > Lachnellula > Lachnellula suecica. Next base: position 6,787 of record QGMK01001044.1, read on the forward strand.
CAACTGTCCCTTTGGAGAGGCAGACAGTGAGGTTTATCGACAATTTCAGTGCGGGAACGAGAGGCGCAACATCAGCAGAGTACTTTCTGGAGAGCGGCTATGCTGTGATCTTCCTACACCGACAATTCAGTCTTCTCCCATACTCCCGTCATTACAGCCATGCTACGGATTGCTTCCTGGACTTCCTCAGTGAAAGTCCCGATGGGCGCATAGTTGCGAACCAGGAATACCAAGAGAAGATGCTCAAAGTTCTCAGACAATACAACTCGGCGAAGAAGAAGAACCTACTCCTTACTCTACCTTTCACAACGATCAACGACTACCTGTTCGTTCTCCGGTCCGTCTCCCAGCTCATGCGTACTTTAGGGCCCAACGGCTTGTTATACCTTGCAGCAGCAGTATCCGATTTTTTCGTCCCACCAGAGCGGATGGTAGAGCACAAGATACAATCCACAAACGCAACAGACACACAAGCAGAAGGAAAGACTTCACAAGACAGGAAAGAAGAGGAAGAGGCATTCGACAACTTTGATTCCTCACCCGCAGTTCCTCGAAGTAAACGTTTGATAGTCGACCTAGATCCCGTTCCCAAATTCCTGAAGAACCTGGTAGATGGGTGGGCTCCGGAAGGGATGATAGTTTCGTTCAAACTGGAGACAGACCCCGAGATTCTGGTTCACAAAGCGCAATACTCCTTGGATCGGTACCAGCACCATCTTGTGATTGGCAACCTACTGTCAACGAGAAAATGGGAAGTGGTGTTTGTGGCTCCTGGGAAACAAGACAAGTGGATCCGGATACCCAGAAGTAGGAGAAAGAAGACCATCAGCGGCGTTGAGAACATGGTTGGTGTTGCAGCCAGTGGTGGAGAGACTGACGAGAAGCCATTGGATCCAAAGGACCTTCCAGAGGGTGAACCGGAAATGGAGATAGAGAGTCTCATAATACCTGCAGTGGAAGAGATGCACTCGAGCCATATCAAGAATGGGGCGACGAAAGATTTATGAGGTATTTACACGTGGATAGATATAGTAAAATGTGGCTGCTTAAAGTCTGGAGCCTTTTATGGATGATTGCATATAAACTGATACCTGGGCATATACTTCAATGAAAATGAGATATCAGATCCAACGTACGAAGTAGATCGGAACGAAACGTCAAAGCTGCCTGTGGAAACATCAAGCCATGAATAAATATGCCCCACGTGATGTCGCGATGGTGTTTCAGGCTGAACGCAATGACCTCAGCCTATCTACTACGGTGTCCAGATATCCAGCTGCTTGATGTCTACGAGAGCTGTGAACGACAAGATTCACACCAATTGAGTAATTCACACGTCGCCTCCCTGCCCTTCAATTTGTGTGCCCCCAGGTCGGCCTCGTCTCGCCTCCTTTGGCCGCCCGTCTAATGGCCCGGTCATCAGACTCCAAATCGCAACGCACAGCGGCAGCTCAAGTGCCACAAGATGCACCCTTACTGACCCAAGAGAATTTCGAGAAGGAATTGAAAGATCTTGCAGCCAAAGCACAGGAAGAAACTTGGACAAAGTGGGCGCTGCAGCAAGCCTGGGTATTTATTCAGTCGGCGACACTGTTGACCTTGGCGGCGGCATATTCGAACGTCTCTCAACTCACGTTATCACCTATCTACGGCTCTATTCCATCTTCGATATGGCACTCCAAGGGTGTCATGACTGCTTGTTTCTTAGGATGGTCTGGTAACCTGTTCTTGAGGAGGCAACTGCCCATCAAGCCAGCGAAACTGCTGCCCCTCATTGCAGCATACATCCCCGTGATGCAATTCTTCCTCTTTAAAGTCAGCGGTCTCTTAGGAGCTGTCTACGGGCCCATCATCATCGAAAGTCTCACGTTTCTTCCACTCTTGCTGCTGTCAGTCTCATGTACAGCTACGATTCTAGATGACCTTGAGCTCAGCCCAGGTCGACTCCAATGGTTGGCGGACTCGATCCCAGGAATACTCTCGTACGCATTCTACAAGACAATGGAGCATACCACCGGAAATTGGACTTTGCGAGTCATTGGGAAAGACTTCTTTCACTCTCGGCTTGGACTCCAAATTCAGCTCGCGGCATTTTACTCCATGTTTGCCCCTTCAAAGCTCATGCTGTACGCCCTGCCAGCTGTGCTACACACGGCACTTTTCAACTACCATGTACCGTATTCATATACAACGTCCTCTCTGAATTCTACCTTGACCAACTCCGGGTGGACTCTCATTGATCGTCAGGACTCACTAACCGGATATATCTCGATCATCGAGAGTGCTCAGCAAGGATTTAGAGTCATGAGATGTGACCACAGCCTGCTTGGTGGGGAATGGCTTACGGCTCGGTCGAGGAATGCCCTCGCAGAGCCAATCTATGGGGTGTTTGTTATGCTGGAAGCTGTACGGCTCATGGAAGTTCCAGAACCAGTCCCAGACGCAGAAGCCACGGCTTTGGTAATGTGAGTACCCACAAAATCACACAAGAACGGCGGGCTGATAATATGCAGCGGCTTGGGAATTGGTACAACTCCAGCAGCTTTGATGACACATGGTATCAAGACAACGATTGTTGAGATTGACCCCGTGGTGCATGACTTTGCCACCAAGTACTTCGCACTGCCGCCAGAGCACACTGCTGTTATCGCCGATGCGGTCTCATATGCAGACGTCGTGGCTCGCTCGGGACAGCAGTACGATTATGTGGTTCACGACGTATTTACTGGAGGGGCAGAACCCGTTGACCTGTTCACTGTGGAATTCATTCGGGATCTGAGGTCAATCTTGAAGCCGAGCGGGGTGATCGCTATTGTGAGTAACGCAAACAAATTTCAGTCTCCCTCTAACCTGTATCAGAACTACGCCGGTGACCTCCTGCTTCCATCTGCGAGGATCATCGTCCGAACCATCAGGACGGTGTTCCCTACTTGCCGTGTCTTCCGTGAATCTGCGGCGTCTGCTGAGAAGATTGCAGAAGACGGTCGCGATTTCACTAACATGGTCATTTTCTGCACGAATGACACTGACAAGGTCACGTTTAGGCAGCCCATCGAGGCTGACTTTCTCAATAGTGGGGCACGCAAGATATTCTTACTGCCCCAGCATGAAGTGGATGAGGGGTTATTTGTGGAAATAGAAAGTGATGGGGGGATTCTGAGCAGGAATGATACCGAGAGGTTCAAGAGCTGGCAGCAACAGAGTGCATTGGGCCACTGGGCTGTGATGCGGACAGTATTGCCAGCTAGGGTTTGGGAAGACTGGTGAAGGCGAGTAATAGTGGCGATTTGTGCATCTCAGATTGAAACATATAGAAGATGATCTATGCCCTCGGAATCCAGAAATACTGTATATAAATATATGATAGACGAGGGTGGCCATCTCAACTTGATTGACTTTAGCTTTGCAGGTGGAATAGGAAGTGCAGTTCCAGCAATTTTTCCTAGCTGGGTCTACACTGACGGTATATATGGCATTGGCTCTGACATAGAACGATTTGATAGATATACAATCCCAGTCCCAATTTAACTCCATTCCGCCATCCTGCTCCCTCTCTTTACTAAGGCGGATGTGCAGGGCAATAACCTGAGAACTATGCAACTACATTGTCCTGAGTCCGTTTGCAATCGTCTGTCCCTTTTTTGCTGCATTCTTCAATACTGCTAACATTGATTGTGCAGCTATAGTTCGACCATTTTTTCACATCTTGATATATTTGGGATCGAGGAATTATAAGGAAATAGTCAGTACAGTTCTAAGAAAGGTCTCGCTACAGGGTGCGTCTCGACACGCAGGAACAGACGTTAAGGCCGGCATCTTGAAGCTATTCTCAGAGCAGGCTGCGATTGACAGATTTGTCGCAGAATTGAGTTCGTGATACTTTGTACCGGTTTCGAGTTCGAAATGAGTGGAGCGTGAGAAAAGATCATCATTGGCGGGGCGGCTGTTTATGCATGAATGAATGGCCAGTCCTGACCACCGGTTCGACACGTCAGGGGAAGTCAGTTCTCTGGTCACCACCGGTGCCTTTTCAAGTTCATCCAGACGTATCCGAAACACCTGGCAAGTGAGCATGAGCGTGCAAAATCTTTCACTTTTCACACGTCACGCAAGCAAATCGTGAGGGAGGGGAAATGCAACTGGTTGAAGTCTAGAAGACGACTAGAGTTCCAGAATCCGGCAGCTACAGTAAAGTAGGAGGTGTCGTATACGGGCGAGTAACTGGAAGTGGTCTGGTGTATCATACTGTAGAAGGTTAGAAGGTTAGAAGGTTAGAAGGTTAGAAGGTTAGAAGGTGTCAGCCTCGTATGGGCCAATAGAGGTGCGGCATTTCTTGAATGGGCGGGTCTGGACAGGCCAATGCAGGGAGGCAGGGAGGCAGGGTCCGTGGCGGCTGTGCTATTTTCAGGTGTTTTCAGGCCGCCCTCCCTCCTCCCTTCCAGCTCCACCACCAAAATCTTCGCCTCCTCCATGGACCATGATCCATCCCGCTTTTTCTCCAATCCCTTCCTTCCTTTCGAGTCGAGATCCATTTTAATCCATTTTAATCCGTATTCATCCTGCCCATTCCCACACTCTGCAACACTTCCCATTCCTCCCTATTCACATTCGTTTCGGATCGCACAATAATCGCGCTTTCATTTCATACAATTCACCACGCGCGGTCGCCGTGTCCTTGTCGTTGTAACCAAACAACAATCTATCGCTGACCAAAACTCTATCCACGACACGACACGACACGACGGCCACATTCCTTGACCGAACCTGAACCTCAACATCCACTACACAAAACTCACGACCCCATCGCCATCACCATCGCCATCGGCAACGCTGCATCGCTGCATCGCGGTACATCGCCATTTAGCGTCTGCGCGTTTCCTTCGTACACATATACATATACATATACATATACATATACATACACATACACATACACATACACATACACACACACACACCTCATCGCGATGATTTCACGGCCTCAGCTGCGGCTGCTATCCGTCCTCGCGCTGCTGCTCGCCATCACCAACGCCAGCTGGTTCGACACGGCAAAGCTCCGAAACCGACAGAACAACAATGTCGTGTCTGCCGCCGCCGTCTCCTCCTCCACTGCCGTTTCTCAAGTCTCTTCTGCCAGCTCAAGTTCAGCGTCAGCAGCCCCATCGACAAGCAACTCGCCATCCTCAACTCCTGCCACCACAACCAGCGCCGCTTCGCAAAGCCAGGCCACCTCTGCATCAAGCACCCCTCCTTCGTCCTCCCAAGCAGCTTCCTCAGCAGCTGCATCATCGACAACATCAGCAGTTCAGACCACACAGCCCACAAGTTCTGCCGCGTCAACGCATAATGCAAAGACCACGTCTACGAAAGAGAGCGAGAGCGAGACTCCAACTACACAGGCCGTGGTTACCACCACGAGCCAGAGCGTCAGTGTTGTCACAGCCGTTGCCACGGTCAGCGGCCAAGAAGTCACCTACACATCATCCTCCACCTCCGACGTTGTGATGACCGCCACCAATACTGCAGCCCTCGCCAGCCAGACCAGCAACAGCTCCTCGAGTAGCATGTCAAAAAAGACGAAGACAACTGTCATTGGGGTGGTTGTAGGTGTGGGCGGCGCCATTGTTCTGGGCGGACTGTTCATTGTGGCCTGGCGCATCTGGGGGAGGAGAAAGAACGAGGAAGAGGGTGATGGGCTTATGGGATTCCACAATGCCGGTGCTGGGCACGAGAAGACCAGCAGTGTGAGCGGCAATGGTACTATGCAGCCCAGTCCTTTTCAGAGCACTCTGGAGAACTACCACAACCCCACCAGGAACGTCAACGCCTCGTCGAACTTCTAACGGGACGTCGGCACTTTATGGAGCATAACGAGGAAAGGCAATACTTGATGTGTCTGCGAAATACTTTGCAGCACATCGGCATTAAATGTTTGTTGGTTTTGGGCTGGAGGTGCATCAGAACTGGTTTCGTTTTGAGCAATAGATCTCAGCTCATTGTTTCCTGGCTAGGTAGCCGCGCCTCTCGATTCCATTCATCATCGTCACAGGCGTTTGTAGCGTTGTTGCTTCGTATTATAATTATATAGGTCTCGAGTGAGCGCAGCATTAAGACAAGAGTTAATACAAAGCCTTTATTTCTCTTTCAAACGAAGCTCAATGAGAGCATTATAATTCCCCCTGATACAATTTCTCTATGCTTGAAATCTATGTGACATCGTGATCGCTTCTGTGATTTCTGCTTTCCTCGGGAAAAATCCGGTTTTGGACAATTTGGCATTGCTTCCAGCGATGATCTGCGGAGACCTTGATGCGCAGCATCAAATCACTCGTGGGGAATTGTCAGCCGGTGACGCGGTTTCCGATGTTTGCAAGTGAGAGGAGATAACGAGGTGATCTTCGCTAGACGTTCCAGCAAGCAGCTGGTCTCCTTAAAGCAGCCCAAAGTAATAAAGTCGCTGTTTCCGACACTTATACTATATAATAATTGGAGGTCAACACCTTCCCTTTTTAAGCACACGCAATGCTCTGGCCTTATTCATTGTTGCCATCATCATTCGGATTCGGCAACGACGAGCAATGAATGTTACCTCCTAGATACATACCTCGAATCATATCTCAATCAGAGGCTTGCTTACCATTGTTTCTTTATGGCCCAAATGGCAGATGTTTCAAGCAATAAACGCCAACTTTGCATAGTGCTAGAAAAGAAGCAACGATTACCAAATGCGAAGCATGCAGCGGACTTAGATTCCAAATACGAAGCATGCAACGGACTTAGAAGCCGCGCGGTCAAGAATGCCAAAGGGCAGCGACGGAAGGACCGCAAATCAAAGAAGCGTCTCATGGAGAAAGAGATTGGACGGCTTCAAAAGGCTGTAAAGCAGAAGGATACCGAGCTTGCTTTCCTCCATTGTGAGCTGGAGGAGAATTTCCCGGAGTGTCAATTGGAAGACCACTTCTTAGAAGATCCAACTTTAACATTAAAGACCCACTTTCGGGCACCCCCCGGTTTCGGGCACCTTTTTACACCAAAAACAGCGATTTCTAGCTTAACAACGCTCTTATAAAACTTTTTAAAACTAGAGATTATAATTCTTTATACTATTTGGCCGGAGGG
>QGMK01001045.1:0-13838 GCA_007825345.1 Lachnellula suecica
TTTCCCCCCATCTTGCCCTCAATCTCAATCTATTCAAGCCTTCTGCGCATAAAAGCTCGTGCCATAGTGCAGATCAAACGCCTGGTTAACACTCTTGTGGTGCGCCTTGGCCTTAGCCGCAACCCTGCTCGCCGCGCGCTCGAACGCGTTCTTGTGGCCCGACGCGGAGCTGGAGCGCGGGCTGTCGGAGGAGGATTTGGGGGAGGAGCTCACGGAGGAGCGTTGGAATGCGTTGGCGACCATTTTGAATTTGTTGTTGTGTTGGAGGGATTGATGTGATTGGTAGATATTGAGGTGAGGTTTTTGAGAAGCTTTAGTTTGTGTTGATTTGAGTTGCTTTGGAGAATTGGTTGTGATGTTTGAATTGTGATGATGATGGATTTTAGACAGCGGACCCCAGGACTATTTATCCATTTCCCTCTTTCCAAAAAAAGACTCTGTTTCCAAAAAAAGGTGTCATAGCCATTCATCCTTTGCAAAAAAAGTGTCATAGTCTCACGCCTTTGCGTCCGTGGCGGAGTTCGGAATTGGTCAGAAACCATGCTCTGTGAACGCCGAGACGACATCCGCTACACGCCCTGCAGCGTGTACCTGAAAATTTTGTCAGCGAACGCTGAGGTTTGATTGGTGCGCTTTGCTGCGGTGTAATGAAAGGGCGTCATAGCTTGCTGATTAATGCCTGTCCTGACTCTTCTCACTTCTACTATTATTAATTTGAATACAAAACTGGAAAGGTTGTTCGACTTGATTGGGCGACTACTGCGCCCAGGAAAATTTTGTAGGGGCTCGTTACGCGGGAAGGATTTTTACGGAGATTTTTTCTGGGGCTGTTAGGCCTGTTTTAGTGTGGTCACAGGGCTGAAAAGCTTAGACAAGGGATTTTATTTGAGAAATTTTCCACTAGAATATTCCGTACGAAGATTTCATCTTGTTAACTTGTGTCAAGTAGCTTACATGCGGTGTTTTTGCGGATGTACGACCGGACATGGAGGAGAGGATTGTTCAACGCAGCCTCAAGGCCGTGGAAGCTACATTACGCGGTGGCGTAAACGGTCAGGTGATTCCCCTCATTCAGGGGCTGAGACACGCCGTAAGCGAGGACCCTCTCTCAACATCTCAGGAGGTTAGGCTTACGGCTTTACGCTAGTAAACATTGGCCATTTATCTCCTTGTGATATGACCCCGAGCTTGCTATTCAAGAATTGAAAGAATTGCTCTGTATAATGCCACGACAGCTGAGACAGACTACGAGAGCATGAGCCCCGGGCCTGTGGAGGTTGTCTTTACGGGATCGAGAATACAAGATCAAGATACCTCGCGCGAACGGAGTAAAACAAGGGAAAATAAACTTAGGGCTAAACCATTTTCCGGGGTAGGAGCCTGAGGGGCAATGCGTTCTGCAGGTACGTGAAAATCCCCCCGCACTCAGCCGACTTCGGCCAATATCAATCTTCAATCGACTAGCTCACCCTCTTTGGAGATGAAGTTGATCGCAGTGGGTGCTCTGGCGCTTGCTATGCAACTCGTTGAAGCTGACATTCTCAGGCTCGCGCACTTGCAGCTCCAGTCTCCAGAAGTCTTACCCGCAAGTAAATTGATCTCTTCCCTCACGCTCCTCTGAACGTGTCATCCAGAGTTGTCAATCCAAGAGCCTACCATCTTTTAACACATCCAGACTATGTCCAACTCAACAATGACCCCCGCCAACAATACTGTACCGCATGAACTTGAAAATAAGACCATGCAAATGTCTCACTGGATATGGGACTTTGTTATGGTCTTATTTTCGGATCAGTACGGTAACTCGGCTTCTTGCACAGCATGCACGTTTAGCGAAGACTTCGCCATCTGCTGGACACTTGTCCTGTACTTCCGCGCCACGAACGGCAGCTTCAGACGAATGCCCCGTATGGCAAATCAGGATTCCAATGGAGCGGACTAGGGCAGGATGGTGATTCCCTGACAAGCTCGGCCGTGGATGTCACTCCATCCAGCCGGTACGAGCATTGGATATATAGACTAGGACTTCCACATGATAGCCGACCTAGCACTCAGGAAGCAGGCTCTGGACCCTCCATTTTGTCCCGCTGCTACTGTCAGAGCTGGCTACTGTACAACGGCACGAACTTCCAACCCAACTCTACATGTCTTGCGTCCACCGATAGCCAAGACTTCCTGGAAGAGTACTGCGCTGGCGGCTAGCAATCCTTGGTGGGCCATTCTAGATTCATGCATCCCAGGCTCCATATTTGAGCACGATGCATGATAACAAGCTTGCGGCTGCTGGAGCGGCAGAGGCCCCGAGAGCAAGCTACGCTATACCCTTCTGTATTCGTGTGTACCGCCAAGTCATCGTCCAACGCCCGCAAGTCTTCATCGAGACTGTGTGCCTTGTGGATACTGGGAAGTTGGACCTATTGCTGTGATACGCAGACAGCAGCCGGCCATCCTCGTTCGACCAGGGAGATCCGTCAGTCTGTTTCTTCTGGCTGCTCGAATTATTCCTGCTCGAGGGCTGTTTGGATGCGTCGTGGATTCACGCAGATTGGAAGGACGATTCGCTACAGAACGCTGTGGATGCTAGGTATGATGTTAGCTCAGCTTGTCTGGAACCGAAGACGCATGGGGAAGGGGCTGAGAGTAAGTGTACCTTAAAGCAGGTCGCAGTGGGTTTCTGTTCCGTAACAATACTGCTGCGGATATTTGTCATCAATCGACCCGATCTTGATGCAAAAGGCAGGTGCAAACGTGCAAAACGCCCCGACTCATAACAACCCCAAATCTCCAGCTACCCAAAACCCTTTCTTACCATCGCAATGGGCTCGAGAAGCTCTATCTTGCGACTTAAACAGATTCTTTCATAGATGTGTTGTTGTTGAGCGCGCGGGGGTCGTTTTGGGTCCTAAATGGACCTTTTGAAGGGGGTCGCGTTTGCGATGTGCAACGAAAACTTGCAGGTTCCATTTTGGGAAAGCGCACTACTTGCCATTCACTCTGAGGGCTTCCAGCAGCAACTTTGCAGCTGCATAGGGGATTCCTGGAGTCATTCAATCCACGTACACTTCAAGAGTGGAAAGGCAATAACATTGAGCAGGTTACACGAGCTCGCTAGGCTGAAACAGCTGTGTTTGTTTTTTTCTTCTCAATCGCCCACCGATTCGCTCTTCGAGCCCTCTGTTTACTTTGGCTAACCACTCGAACGTGAGTCCTTGCGGTTACCTGCCTCTTCACCTGGATATTCCTGCAACAGCGCCTCTCTATCCCTCCCTCTTTCAGGCACACCTGACCTACGATCTCGCCGTCCTTCTCAGACAGTCGAGACAAGCCAGCGTCTTCGGAAAAGGACTCTTCGCTCTTGAACTCTCCGAGAACTGCTATCGCTCCTTCGTTCAAAGGAAAGGGCTGCTTCTTGAATCAGTACCTCGCTTTGCTTACAAACGGGCGAAGCCGACCGTCCAGAAAGATATCTCAGCTACGACTTCTCGCCACTTCTGGTTCTCCTCCAGCCAACAACACATTTATCAATCGTATCAAATTTCCAGCATGTGGGCTAACCACCAAGTATTTGTCATCGCGAAAGTCGGCGACCGATACAGGACGATGGCCGCCATTGACCATCAATTGATGCGTGCACGTGGCTGGGAAGCACTATTCTTCATCGTTCGCGTAATTTGCATCTTTCAAGACGCGGAGAATCGACACGGCATACAGCATGAAGTTCGATGGGCCGAGAAGCTGCCGAAATGTACTTGGGGCTGGCCCGCTAAAGACGGAGATGGTGACTCAAGCAGAGAAGAATCCCCGGAAGAGGGCAGTGAAGACTTTGAACTTGAAGAAGATCCTCTGTTGGGCGACGACAACAAAATCGAAGAAGCTCCAAATGACGATGATGAGGTCCTCATAGATATACCTGGTCTTTACGGATACGATGAAGATCTGCAAAAGGAAATAGCCCGAGAGGTCAAGAACATGCCATTTCCTTTCATCCAAAATTGCTTAAGCAGTGGGCTTAATTTTGGCCCTTATACATACGGCCTTTTCTACGCTAGGGCATGTAAAATCCTCCCTTTGAGTCTGTCTTTCGAAGACTGGCACAATGACGACGGAATTACGATTCTTGACATAACCGATCTTTCTAGAATCAGTTATGCTTTCGTCCTTTTGCATGGCGACGTTCTATGGGAATCTGAAGACCAAAGTATCAAGTTAAGGCACATGACACCATTGTGCGCTGAAGATTATTTGAAGTGCTACCAAAGTCCCAACAACAACGACAGATTTTCAATGGATGTGTTCGAGGTTTTCAATGAGTTGGGTTTGATTGACGTCAAGACTCTGAAGAATGTTTGGCCTAAGGGAAAATGGCGGAAGTACCAGCTGAAGACACCGCCATCAATCGAAGGTAAGCATATTTCCCAATTGCAAGGTTTTCATTGCAGGCTCTAGTTGTATTTCATGAATAAGAAGTTTACATCCTTAAAGATATGCATGACTTCCAATCTTGAAATCCCACACAGTTTGGAAAGTTGTCCTTCAAGTTTCATGTACTAACACCGCGTAGATGAAGATACGGCGGGCAGCACTTCAAACCCGGCCACACGGACACCATCTCTCAAATCATCTGCTACGGCAGAGATTCTGCGGCTAGCGTGTGAGATTACGATGGAAAATCTTACGTCTATTCTCGGAACCTTGAAGTCCATTCCTGACTTCTGGCATGTCGTGAAAGAAAAGTTCTATTCGGAGCCTAGTCTTCTCTCTGGTTCTCTCGCCGCCTGCCAATTGCTCGGTATTGCCTTAAGAGAAGAGCATACAATTGATCTTGGCGATTTCCAACTGTCTGCAGAAGAAATCAACCATCTTCTACACCACGGCCCCGCGGAAAATAATCGCTTGGAAACGCTAATTCTGTCCGGGAATCAATTAATTCTCGAAGCCGACTTGAGAATGATACTTGCTCAACATCCCCAAATCCGCGCTCTTCATCTCTTGGATACACCTCAAATACCCCCGGATAGAAAACTTGCAATTGCAAAACATGCAAAGATTCTTGATTTACTCGATTCAACTATGCTGGCTCTCCCATTGGTCCTTGCGGACAACGTTAAAAACCATCATGAGCCTTTTGCGCTCGATTCCTCTGCTGGATATGTTGACCCGCCTGTGAAACAGATTCTCTTTGTTGCGCCAGTTGGGGGGAAAGATCGAAATGGCATTGATAATCTAGCAGAGTTTAGGACCCCTAATGGATGTCTAGATCTTGAGAGACTGGTCACCGAGAAGCATCGCAACAGAGTTTTTTTGCCAAAATTGTTGGGCTGTTCTTCCTTCTCCTTGGACGATGTCAATCGAGTGGAAGGTGCATTCTACCTTGCTCTTCTGTATCTCATCCGAAGTACCACTCAGAGCTCACTTGATATTCAGTTGGGGAGTCATGGTTCTCACCAACCTATGGGTTGGAGAATTGCATATACATTTGCAACAGTATCCGCCTACGATAAAGACCAGCAGCACTGGAATGCTAGTATCGGGCCGTTGTCAATGAATCTAAGCCAAGCTCGCCAACCGACCCAAAAACTCAAACCACCTGAACCCATTCGTCCTAATGAATGGTCGTTGATTTTGGTATCTGAATCCCCAAGCGAGCAGTCGCCAACCCGGGTACGGTACGCCTTCATCAGCTGCGGGCCAACTACTTCTCACGAAAGCAAATCTCCAGATGTCATTATCGCGGACATGGAAACATTCCTCGAATTGGTCCAAGCACGAGACCGCAAACGACTGTCTTCTATGTGGACGCAGTTGCTGGAAGAGGAGAAGATACTCGAAGTACTGACGAGGGAAGAAGTCGAGTCGTATTTGCGATCTAGCCTTGCGCCCGAGATCCAAGGATATTCTAGAGAGTCCTCAGGCGACAGTCAGGAAGGCGGCTAGGAGCGAGAGGGCTTCAACGGAGAAGACAGGGATCCCAAGCAAATGAAGCTTGACAGCGACGTGAGTGACAAAATGAGAGAGGATGAAGATAAACTGGAATGGGAGGATACCGATGAAGAAGGATCTAACTGAGTCTTGAATCTCTTGACGTGTGGACGATTTCGGTGGCACTTGCGTTCATGATGGATAGCTCTCAAGAATAATATGGCGGTTCATAGCATCAACGACTAAGGTACACTTTGTATGGTAATGCTTTCTTTCTCTCAATACCATGTTTCCCAGAACTTCGATACCACCAGACTATCAAGTTGCTGTGATTTCACGCTGCCTTCTGTTCGGGCTGGCTCAGCCCCCGCTAAGCTTCAGCTCAAGTCTTCTCAGGTTTGCTCATCCGTGTCACCAGACATTTTCAACCTTTCACGAACGGTCCGAAAAAACCCCCTTCCTTCGCCTAAGAAGCCCAGTTCATTTCTAATGCAGACTCATACCCAGTCATTTGTCATAGTGTCCTTCTTACGTTTTACTTCAAAGTACTTTACGCAGTCCTCGGCGCTTTGATGTGGGGCTTTCAGTCTGGCAGTGAGCGTTTATGTCTTACCTTCACTTCTTTGCCGTCTCATATTCTTACATATATCTTGACATAAGTCTAGAGTTAAACCTCATCTCTTCTCAATCTCCAGCAACTCGAGCTCGTTCCATTCTAGAAATACAGATAAGAGCTTGAACGGAAATCTGTCGGACTTTCAATACACGTCTACGCCACCTCCTTCTTCCGCACCCAATTCGCCACTGCAGCAAAATTACGACAAGTGTGAACCTGGTCCGTATCAACGTAACTACTGTTCTTCTCCGGATGCCACCTTGTTGGCACAGGCCTGAAATCACCAGAACACATGATCCAGTGCTGAATATGGACACTACAATGATACAAATGTACCTTGCCTCGCTTGACAGGGTAACAGTCTGGATCCAGCGTCTGCCGCAGCCTCTATACAGTGAAGCGTGTGCAAAACATCCAGGCCCCCAATATACCTTCTCAGCCCCGCGGGTCCAGGACCTCAGCTTCGGTCATGAAGAAGTCTCGTTCTGGGATATTTCGTTAGCAAGAACAACATCTGACGGAGTATTCGTACTTTGCAACAGTGCGTGCCATTTTCCGTCCAACTGAGTGCTGACTCCTGAGGGGAAGGGGTTGTTGCTGTCAAGTCAAGATCGACAGATATTTAACAATGAAATAAACCGTTGATCTGATTTTTTTCATACCCAAGCCCCCTTTTTTGCTTTGCATACAAATCTTTCGGATTACCAAGTGAGTGTGAACCCGCAAGGCGGACTCGGCTACTCAGGGGTTCCATGATCACGTGTGCTCTTCCTTTACATTCACTCCCGCACCGTTTTAAGGCTACATTTTGTGTGCCCACTGGGTACCAGTAAAATTGCAATTCTTCAGCCAATCATGAAGTTTATGTGAGCTTGGACACCTCTCTCATTGGCTTGAAAATCCCACTTTTATGTGGCCCTCAAAATGTAGTCGTAAAACCGTGCGGGACTTAAAGAAACCATGCAACTTCGATTCTGGAAAGCGATTTTCATAACGGGAAATTTGTTGAATAAAGCTATGTGTGGATCTTTTTACACCTTTACTCCTTCAAGCATTGGTGCTCAACGCTCGAGGCTCTGTGAGTCACGTGAGCCGGAACAAACGGATTGCAGCTCTTCTCTCATTCGCCGCCTATTACGAGTACCCCTGTCTCGTTCGCCCGCATATGTAGCATTGTAGACTCCCCCCAAAAGCAGAACAAAACAAAAGAAAGTTCGTGGACCTGCGGTAGCTTTTTTGTCGCCAATATCACGATCTAATGGAGATGATAGCTGCGAAATCGCCAGTGTCTTCTTTTAAGAGACAAACTTTTGATTCACCAGCAAAGGTGCTATTTCAAAAAAATGTGAACCAACATTTCTCATGTCTCTTGCAAGGCATTTCAGATTCATGAACTCGGATGTTTAACAAGTGCGAATACCGAAGTCCGCTTACTGCTTACTGCACTGCGACGCCCTCGCTCCTAGCAACCAATCAAGAAGTACTTACCGTGACATAAGATCCATCGCTTCCTTCGGGCTCGCTTTTCGGAGTTTTGTAAGTGGAAGTAGCGGTATGATATATAGAGGCTTATTTGGACTCCAACCCCCACTTCGTTAAACTTCACTACCCGGTCAAGTTAATTTCTGTGACAATGACTTCAACACTAATCCACAGCATCCGCATCTTCGACGGCCACTCAGTTCTCACTGAAAGCGGGTTCCTCTATTTCAAAGATGGCCTCATTCATACCGTGGCAGCTGGTGCACCTCCCGCTGGTCTCGAAGCAACCAACACCATCGATGGAGCAGGCCACACCATGTGAGTCAACTTGTCGGAGAGTAATTGCTTCTTCTGGCTTTTTACTCAGAGTTGACACATTTCCTACTCCTGAGACATTCCCTCCCAGTTTACTCCTACTCTACTCCTCAATATTCCTAAAGAAGAAATGCTGACTCCGAGATCTTGACCCACAGCCTTCCGGGTCTGATAGATGCACACGTGCACTGCCATGGCGATAGCAGAACCCTCGCACTCTGTCTCAAATTCGGCGTGACGACTGTTCTCGACATGTTCAGCGATGCTGCAGCCTCCCAAGGGCTCAAAAAGCTAGCAAGCGAAAAAGCAGACTATGCAGATATCAGGAGCGCGGGGTTTGGCGCAGTGATAAAAAACGGCTGGCCAGGACCGATTGTGATGGCCACTATGCCAGACAAGGAGGTGGCGCGCAAGATGGTTGAGAGCTGGCCCTTGGTGGAAGAGGGCCGCGAAGCAGAATGGATCACGGGCAGAGTTGAAGAGGGGTCCGAGTAAGTAGCTTCCATAACCATAAACAAACAGGGGATGCAGCTGATAAAATCTAGTTACATAAAGCTTATGCAAGAAGACGGCGCAAATCTCCTCAATGGCCCGTTTCCAACTCCCAGACCGTCTATGCAAGCAGCGCTAGTCAAGGCCGCTCACGCGAACGGCATTCTCACGGTCGCGCATGCGATGTCGCAGAAAGCCACGATGACTGTACTGGAAGCGGGGACGGATGGGCTAGCGCATTGTTTCTATGACGAGAAACCGAGTGCGGAATTAGTAGACTTGTATAAGAAAACAGGCGCATTCTTGATTCCGACGCTTGTGGTGTCAGCGAGTATCACGGGCGAAAATGTGCAAGATTCGAAAGATATTTTGGAGAGGGATGTTGTCAGTAAACGTGTGGGACATGACGAGAAAGAGTGCTTCTGTGGCAGGGTGTTGTTGGCGAGAGGTGGAAGTGTGGAGCATTCGTACGAGACTGTGAGAGTTCTGAAGAAAAACGGCGTTGATATCTTGGCGTAAGTACAATTACTAACTGTTTGAGGAGTGAAACTGACGAGTGGTAGTGGAACCGATGCAGCGAAAGGATTGCACGGGACGGTGCCTGGGCTCTCGCTGCATCAGGAGTTGGGTTTGTATGTTCATCGCTGTGGATTCACGGGTGTCGAAGCGTTAATAAGTGCGACTTCAACAACGGCAAGAAGGTTCAGCTTGAATGATAGGGGTCGTATTGCTGAGGGATTGAGGGCCGATTTGCTGATGGTGAAGGGTGATCCCACTAGTGATATCGGGTGTACGATGGATATCGCTGGCGTTTGGAGAGGTGGTGTGGCTTTGGAACTTTGAGGCTCTTTGTAGATCTTGAGATAAAGTGAGGAAATGATGGGT
Source organism: Lachnellula suecica (assembly GCA_007825345.1). NCBI lineage: Eukaryota > Fungi > Ascomycota > Leotiomycetes > Helotiales > Lachnaceae > Lachnellula > Lachnellula suecica. Next base: position 9,710 of record QGMK01001045.1, read on the forward strand.
AGTGCGGGGTAGTAAAGAAATCTGGGAATCTTCCAGTTTTTGGAATTATAATTTGACTTTATCCAAGAGACTTGAATACTTTTAGGAAACATGTACTCCAGTTCTTAACTTCACTCTCTTAAAGAAAGTCAAAATTCAACGAGCATAATCTAGAAAGGTTTGAGTAACACCCCACCAAAAATCGAAGTACCATTGGCTTTCCATTACTCAAACCATCAGAATCTAGATCAAATTAACAGCCGTTATTAAAGCTCGAAAAGATCTATCTATCTCAAAGTCCTCTGGCACGACCTTTTATCGAGGGCACCGAAGTAAAATTCCCCGCAAACCTCGCCGCATTCCTATCGTCCAGCACACCCTGAAACCAATCCATCGTCACACTCGCAAGATAACTCTCCGCACCCACCTGGCAATGTTCCCCGGCCCCAATATCAGAAACAAATCTGAAAAGTGTGGCCTTATCACCTATAGCCTCCGCCACCTGCGGCGCCGAAACACTCGAAGCATCGTCCAGACCCATACCCACAAACACCGGGCATGTGATATTCTGCAGCAGCTCTGTCGTCAGTGTGTACTGCGAGAGCTGCTGGAGCAAGTTATACGGAGAACTTGTCTTGAACGACCAGAGGCCTTGTTGAATGAACCACCGAAAATCCGTTGGGTAGCTGGCGTTTGCCGCGACAGCCAGAACTGCCTCATCGAACTCTTGGACTTGCGAATTGTTGTAAAGTTCGATCAGCTGCGAAGGCCATTCGACTTCCAGTTGCTCGAATATTGACCATAGACCGTCGTATAGAAGTACAGCGGCAAAGCGATGCTCGTGCGCTGCTACAATAGGTGCTAGTTGGCCTCCAAAAGACACTCCAACCAATGCCATGGCATCAGCGTCGACTTTCGGGTGCGAGACGAGATAATCGACCACTGGAGTTACCACATTTTCCCACTGTGGGATGAAGCCAAGCTGTTGGTCGCGTCTGGGAGTCGGTTGGCCAGGTCCCTCGTAAGTGACGAAGTTGTAGCCTCGGGAGAGAATTTCGAAGCCAAGCGTGTGCAAGAGATCTTCCTGGGAGCCATCGTAGCCTGTGCCGGCGAGGGCGGTGGGGCGTTCGACGCCGTCGTTTGAAGCCGGGTAGAAGATGATGGGGACTGAGAAGCCGGGGCCGGTAATGTTGACGCGGTACCCAGGGACGGGGAGGAGAGCGATTGCGGCGTCGAAGGCTGTTGCTTGTTGGTCCCAGAGCGAATAGAGTCGAGGATCCGTAACATTTCCATATCTATGCAAATGTCAATTAGAAACCATTCGGAAAGCATAGTGAAGTCACGGGGTTCCCGTCAGACGATACGCCTTAAAAAAAAGTGGTTCGCTGCAACTGTTGCAACACTTACAAGTAAGTGACAGAAGCGCGGAAGTAGGAAGCACTTCTAAACAACGCCTCACGCGCAGAAACAGCAAACTTCGTCGAGTTGATCTGCTGCGAGATATTGTAGATGCGTGTTCCCAGATAGTTGAACGCTTCGTAATAAGACTCGAAATCACTCGCCGTGATATTGGCTGCTGCGGTCAACACCTCTGAGGGGTTGGAGCCATATCCGTCGGATTGTGCGAGCACGACTTGTAGAGAGAATGAAAACTGAGAGTCGGTCGAAAGGGGGAATATAGTTGAATTGCCGAAACCTTGAGCAGCCTGTGATGATGTGTGAGTTGTGAAGGGTATGGTAGAGTTGAAATACTCACGGCAAGGGAACCTAAGGTAGTGAAGCTGAGTAAAGTCGATAAACGCATATTGCAGATTTATTTAAGCAGTCGTTTTCGAAGTCTGAGCGGGGAGTGTGGGCAACGCAGATACGGATCTTGTACGCTCCTTTATACCCCCAAAGATGAATTATAGAACTCATTTACGCCTCAACACATGACGCAGCTTTCAATGAGCCTCGCAAGGCTCATTACAGATGATCTCCAGCGTTCAAACGTAAATTACCTTTCACAGTTAGCGCAGCATCGAAGATGCCTAGTCAGGGGCATTAAGCGAGATCTGTGACGAAGGCCGTCAGCATCAGCACTTTACTCTCAGGTTTCCCAAAATGGCAAGCAATACGCTTACAAATTGGTTCTCTTCCAGCAACCATTGTTGAGGCGAAAGTAATATTCCGATCTTCTTAACCGGCGTTGCATTTCGGCATGCTATGCTTGACCGAGGTACCAGTATCGCGATCTGGACGGTACCTACTTTCGGGCCGTCAGTCACCTAGCTTACCACTCTTCTACTCACAACGGTCTCGATCCTACCCCGCGCCCATTATATTCCACTCCCCAAATATTCACAAAAAAAGAAGAAACGTAGACCAGGACTCCGAAGCAGTCTGTTTCCCGCATCGCTGTGACAACTCGCCCGTTTAATACAAGACTCGACAAGTATTCATTGAAATACCCGAGGTAGAGATGGACCTTTTATCGGACACGAAAGCAAGCATGCGCACCGAAAAAGCCAAATTGGAAGATACGAGCAGAAAATCATCGGAGACCAGAACAGAGGGCGAGTCATCCGTCACAGAAAAGAGACCGCCCCCAAGTTACAGATCAAACCACGAAACGCTTCCCCCCTACGAAAAGAAGGATCCGGAACCAGAAGAAAAAACCGAAGAAAAGCCCTCGATAGAAGAACGAAACGCCTGGCTCAGATCCGTTTGTCCCTCCCTCCCCTTCATTCCTAATCAAAAAACTCACCCAAACCCCAGACATGCACATCCCCAGCAGCAGCAGAGTCCTTAATCGCAGCGCTGGGCACAAACTACGCAACCGTGGCCTCGCTGCTATCACTGCACCTGCCGCGTCCCGCCGAAGGCGAAGCGATTGCAACGCCGGCGCCGAATGCCAACGAGCGAGAATTTCTGGACGTCGCGGCCCTAGGAGGAGAGAGTACTAGTGAGGCTGCTTGGTTTGTGATCCAGAAGATCAGAAAGGATTTTCAGAAGCATAGCTGGAGGGACTGGAGGTGCACGGCTTGTTATGTACGGAAGTTGTGGCCGGGTGTTTTGAGGGAAGGATTGAGGTGCAACGGCGATCGTTTTCATGGCTAGGCTCGTTTGAATCGCGGCTCTGGATTTTGATGGGCAATCTGGAAATATGTAATTGAGTTGCTGAATCAAGTCAGAGGAGTTGTTCTCACCTAACCTGTACCGGCAGCAGGGGGCTTTTCTAGACTGGATATATAAACCCGAACCTAATTCAGATATCACTTGCATGCAACCCCCACACAAAAGAAGAAAAGCCCCAAGACAGAAGGAGGGCAATCTTCTGAGAAGCAGTCACATGATCTTTCCAAGATCACTTTGAAGCCGTCGAACTTCCAGCGGAAAAGCCGATGAGCATCCTTTCTGTTGCACATCGCAAATCGTCATCTTGATATAGGCTGGCCGAGAAAGCAGATATTCTACGGCACTGGTTTTGTTGCAGATCGCAGTTAAACAGCCTGGAGAAAGAAACCGGACCGTGGGGAATAGCATCGTATCGAGTCCATGCGATTTACGACGAAAGCTGGCCTATCTCTAGGCTTCCTAAGAGCTTCACGGTATAATGCAGATTTCAATCGCCAGCCTCGATTCTGGCCTTGGAGAAAGAAATGTGGATTTCCTAGTGGAATCCCAGAAGTCATGCCACTGACACTGCTGCTCCTACGATATGCAACAAACCCTCTTTACCTCAACGTGAAATTTGTTGCATATCGCACCCACTTGGCTTCTGGAGAAACGAAGCTGGGATTACCACCAGAAATTCTGAGAAGTCATGCCACTGACACTCTGACACTGCCATATGCAACAAAACCCCCTCATACCGATGTAGACTTTGCTGCACGCCGCAACACTTCGACCTCCGGAGAAAGGTGCCTGGAATTACCGTAAAAATCCCATAAACCCAGTACGACAGCCCTAAGGTTGTCGTCAACTGAACCTGAAGGCCGGCTTTAGATGGCCTGGCCTGGAGACAAAACCCTGGAATTACCACTGAACCCCAAGAAACTGTACATATACACTGCGATAAGCACAAAAAAAAACTGAGCCTCAAGACCGTAAGGTAGAAGCAACTAACCACCGAAATTCCATCCTCGACGCGCAGCAAACAACTTCGTCA
>QGMK01001046.1:0-13832 GCA_007825345.1 Lachnellula suecica
ATGAGGCGCTCGTGTGGGGTGAGGAATCTGGCGGTGGAGGGCAGGTCGGGCAGGATGAGCAGGGAGACGATGCCCCAGAAGATGGAGATGGCGCCGAAGATGAGGAAGACGTACATCCACTGCGGCAGCCCAGTGGTGATGTGTCCGACGGCGTAGCCGATTAGCCCGCCGAACATGGTCGCGATGCCGTTGGTGCAGTAGTATATCTCGAGGCGGAGAGGCTGCTCGGCGGACGTGTACCACATGCTCATCATAAGCACAAATCCAGGATTGACTGTGGCTTCGATGGCTCCGAGCAGGAAACGATTTGTCGCAATGCCTCCAAAATTAACACATGCCGGTGTTGTAATAAGGATCGTGCCCCATACTATCGTAGCTATAGACAGGAACTTCCCAACGGGCAGTCTTTGCAGGAGATAACCCGACGGGAACTGGAACGCTAGGTATCCAAAGTAAAATATCGAGCCTGTTCAACCACCTCATCAGTTCCAGTTTTCCAATTGTAACTCTAGAAACTTACTCAACCAAGCGTACTGCTGCCCCTGCAAATGGGTCCCCTTCTGCAATCCATACACACTCGCAAAATTGATGGAATTCTTATCCAGATACTGCAGCATATACGTAACAAACAGTATCGGAATAATCCTATAATCTATCTTCCTCAACACGCGCTTGACTTCCTCCGGATCAGCCTCCAGTTCCCGCCCGTCTTTGTACAGCTGGTATTCATCATCTGCGTGTACATGTGCGGGGGAGATGGCGTCTGCGTCCTCTGGAGGGGATTGGGAACGTTGTTTCTCAGGATCCAACATGATGGCTCAATGAACGCAATTGCAATTGAGAGAGAGAAAATGCTTGCCGACAGAGAAAAGAGAAAACAAACAGGAAATTCTTAAAGAGAGAAAAATACATAATCCTTATCTCCATCCTACTCATAAAACCCTGGTGTCCCGATGTTACTGCGTGACATCGCGGAGGTAACTATCCTCTTAGAACTTATACCACCAACCACAGCTCCCAGCTCCCAATTCTTCGCGTCTTCTATGCGGGGCTACATCTCACTTGAGAGGGACGTTGTGATGGTGGATGGGGCGGGGTAGCTGTTTTAGGCGATGTCGTGATTTGCTGCTGGTTTGTCGTGATGCTAAGGCACGTGGAAAATGCGTGTCTGTGATGTGAGGGGATCGTGAAGTAGATGTCGACCCGAAAAATAGAACGGCTAGGTTAGATAAGATGGAAGGTGTTGATGGTGGTTTGGTGGTTTTGATGGGAGGCGCGTTTGCAGGTAATGTCACGTGCTCACGCGTTTTGCAGGAGATGTGATGGGATGAGAAGTTGTGCTGCCGACGGGAATGGTTAGGGATGAGAGATTACAGCACGTTTGTATGGTATGGAGTATAAACGTCTTCGAGTCAGAAATACTGTATCCTATATCAACTTGGGGGATCTTATGGATTGAGTAATGGGCATGACCAGACAACGTCGAATCCTGGAGGTTTGTTCGAGCTCTCAAGCCTCAAGGTTATTTTTGGGGACATCTCCAAAACCGTCCCCGCATAAACGGAGACTTTAAAGATTAAGGTGCAAAACTACTAGGAAAGGTGCTCAGTCTTGTTGATATCTCACCCCGATCTGGTCCCCTACCAGCCCTCGTCACAAGGCTGACCACCCTTGCTTAGAAGACGGCGGGTGAGGCCGTTGGGAATAGGGGTTAGGGGTGCTTGTCCATGAAGAGGCAATCCCCAGCATCCCAATCCCCCAAACGCTTACCTGCATCCCCTATCCCAACCCCAACCCCAACCCCCACGGCCACTACGTACCTCCACCGCTCCTCCACCAGCCGCCACAGAAAACCGGTCAATAAACCACTGTGCGACCCGAAAACTCGGTCAAATTCACTACCGTCGCCTCGAATAGGAAGGTGAAGGAAGGCATTAATAAAGGCATGGCTGAGGCACAGCTTCTACGTAAAAACTCAGCCCTTCTCTGTTATTTTCACGATTTGGAAAAGGAGCATAATGATGACATCTCACGCGCCACCTCCGGGGCAGTTTCCTCTTTAGCAGCTGGAGGGTATATATGCGTCCATATAGGGCGGCGCAGCGCTCTGATTGGCCCGCGGAAGCCCTCCTCATTCCCGCAGGCTTATCGTGGGATCATGTGAGTTGCGGCTTGCTGCTTTTGGGACGGCGGCCAATGGAAATGCAGGACAGAGGTTCTCTGTTGCGTGAAATGATGGGTAAGACACGAGGTGGTGGAGGCTTCGGATGTCTCGGGCAAGGTGTAGACGTGGCAGCTTTGCTTTGCTTTTTAATTATGGAGGTGAACAAACGGATCTCGATTCTAGGCCGTGGATTGTGGAGGTATATGCGATCTGGAGAGCTATAATACAGCCAGGTGTTTAATTTTCATAACGCGATACTCGCTGCGGACTAACTTGTAAGCGACATTTCGGCGTCGAGAGTTTTTAAAACGCGATCTGGAGAAGGTGATGTGATGTGATGGGATCAAACCGGGCGGAGAGCTTGAGGTTGTATCGCGCTTTGGGCAGCTCGGGGTTGTTTCGTGAAACGTCGAAACCGTCTTTTGCATTAATCAGACCAAGACCGAGCAGCGCTAGTACTCACTAGAGTCATCACAGTACCTGCAAATTCGCAAGCTCTGCCTCTGTCTGAAAGTTTAAACGTCTTGGAAAAAATCTCCTAAGCTAGATTGGCGGGAAGAGGTCAAACCGAAAATGGGTTGTTAAATTGTTGTCCAGTAAGGATGCATGGGTCGCTTAAAGACGTTGTGGCTGAAGATTTATTGACTTCATCTGCAAGTCGCAACTCTCTATTTATTCAAGTTCCGAAAAAGGAACCGAGTAGTGGAGGATCACCGTGGCACATGCCGTTGCTGAACTCCGATTGTTCTATTGAAAAGTTTTCTCGCACTCGGAAAGATAGGTTTGGTGCATTTTGAAGATCCCGCATATAGATACCGAGGCTGCTGTTCTTATCAATTCTAGTTCATCCGAGGCGTTCGTGGCTCCCGTCGGCGTCTGATTAATGTGGTAGCTGTTCGTTCGGCCCAAGGTAAGTCCTTGTTTCTAGGAAGAGGAACATTGCAACATTGACATGAGGTTGATATTGACGTTTACATGTGTGAGCAAGCATTATCGCGCGAGTCCAGTAGCCAGCAGCTGTCAACAGGGGATGAAGTTTGAGGCGTTCTGCCGCTTTTCAACGGTGCGTGGATGAGACCACCGCGAACAGGGGATCATGGATTGATGGCGCATCACCACCTTGTCTGCGCGTCTGCGCCGTTCCAAATCCCCTGTAGAGACACCAGACAGGCATGGCACAAACCACCTCCATAGTGACAGGGTTCTAAAGATTTGAGGAAGTTTACCCGTCCACCAGTACGAACTGGGCGCGGGTTTGAAGCTTAGGATGAGCTTACTGGTCTCTTTTTATCTCTGCGAAAATTACACAAGTGATGTTGCAATTTGTGCCCCGGGTCTGCATATTGGTGCCCGGTGTCTCAGCTGCTTCGAAAAGTCTGGCTTACGAAAATGAAGTGGACAATGAATTTTTGGCTAATTTTGAGCGCGAGCTTTTTGTACCGAACATTGAAAATGCTGCGGCCGGGGGCAGCTGAGGCTCCAGATCCGACCGGGCACCGTGGCCACCCAGCGATGCGCGCTATGACATGTCATGTTGGCAAGCCGTCAACCCTCGAGGGAGAGATGGAAATTCTCCGAAAGACAAGGCAAGCCCTGATGTCCTAAAGGGCCTGGGGGAAGCAGCCTTACGAATGGTTCACGATGCCGGGCTCTTCAGCCAGGGAATATCGATCTGCCGGCCATGGGTCAGCAGGAAACTAAACATCGTGGACATTGTTCTTTCAACGTCACTTCATAAAGCCTCATCATCGCGCCCCTGAATTTCTCAACCTGAAAGCCGGCAGGAGAAGCAAATCTCGGGGCGACACCTTTCCAGGAAAAGACTATTATTCCGGGTAAAATGATTCACACTAGGCTGCGATTGGACTAGAAACGCGACTCGGAAACTTGGAGGACTTTACGAAATCGAACAGGTGGACAAAGATCATAAAGGAGAACAGATCGAAGCGAGCATGACACACGTTGAGTGAGATTTCCGGTCGGATATAAGTCAAGACCGAGAGTTGGGTAGAGGTGGCGGTGAAGGTGTTTCTTCAGACTATTAGAGTTTGACGGTCATGTCATATTAAGTTCTGACAGTCCGGCAGTCAAGTTTTGACGAAACAGATTTCAAAAGGGAGAATATCTGCAGCATCACAGTTAGTGATAGCGAACCGGAAGACGAGCGAACCGGTGCCGCAGCGCAAGTCCTTCAATATTGAAGGTGAGACGGAGTTCGAAGATGACTTTTGCATGAATTCATTATGAAGCTGCAGCGCGCTACGAGTCACAACCAGCTTCGTAGAGGCAGAATGCAGAATAAAGACTTGGATGCGGGCCGGATGCTGCTTGCACACTAAGCATGAGCAGATTAGCGGGAGGGATAACAGGAACAAGTTTCGGAACCAAGCTTGGGAAACGGAGGCTTTAAATTCTGGAAGTTTAGTTTTCGGTGCAGCGATTTTGATAGTCAGGCGTGATCAGCGCACATCGACGACTTCCTGATTAGGAAACTCATCTCCGGGCCTATTTCATGCGGTTGCGCGTCCGTTGCTTACTTCGTCGGAGCTCAAGAGTAGATCCGTAATTCGTATGGCGGCGAGAATTGTTTCGGGTATAGCCAAGGCGCCAACACTCGTCTTATTGCAGTGCAGCGCCGTACAGCCAGACGAGGAACGGTGACTTGGAAAGAAGAAACGCAGCGCACAGAATTTCATGTTTAATAATAGCGCGGGTATGCGAAGAGGGGGGGAGGGAGTGGATGCCGATTGGATAGGGAAGAGGGATTTTAGGAAGAAGACGAGGAAGTTGGAAAGTAGGAAAGTAGAGTAAAAAGCAACATACGCTCGCTCGTCTTTAACTGATGCACGAAGAAGGGGCAAAGGGGGAGAAGTAGGGGTTTCTAGAGTTCTACTGGTTCCCGACTAGTTCTTTCCCTTGAACTAATCTAATAAAATAATGGTGCGCTCTTGAAATCCACACTGAGGGGTGTCACTGACACACTCGTGAAAGAAGGCTCAACCCATCGTTGCCACCCTCGCTGCCTGGGTGGCAGAAGTGCCGTACAGGGCATGGGCATAATGGGATGCTTCGTAAGAAATGACTGGGTCCGCAATTCCTTTTTCTTCAGCGGGACTTTTTCAACGTGGAGACTTCTCGAAGTCGAACCGTCTCTTTCGCCCCTGCACTTGCTTTTGCACTTGCAACTTTTGCACTGCCTTTCCCCCTGCTATTTCAAGCCCTTGTCCAAGTGTCCATCCAGGCTTGCTCATCTTCCCTGCCCTTCCCTGGTCGAACCGACTCGAACGGCCCTTTGGCTTCAACGGCTGCGCACCCACCTTTGGCACCTTCCCTCTGTCTGAAGTTCTGAACCAGTCGCTCTCCCCCCGTTCCAATCAAGCTTTCATCTGCATTCCAGCACAAGGATCAGTTCAACGGGCGCAAGATACCCCTATCCTTGCCTCCCGGCGCACGCACAGCGACCGACAGCCTACAGCGCCCTCACTGCATGCGAACCGTTGGAGCTACGGCGCCCTGACGCCCTGACAGCTGGACCTGGGACCTAGACCTTGAAGCTTGCCTTGCGTGGGAGCTTGAAAAGTTGAAGCTATTCGCGCACGACACCTCGCACCACGGTCGCGACGAGAACAGCTATTTACGCGTAACTGACGTGACACGCCCGTCGCATTCCTAAAATACCCCCAACGTCGCACAGCAAAACTCTTGGGGCGCGTACACGTGCGATTTAATTGCTGCTGCGACCAGTATTCGGGACTGATCCAAGCGGAGGCGCATACAGTAACGAGTACAGAACCGAAGGAAGGAAGCAGCATCCCAAACGAAACCCGAGTCTCTCTCTCGCGCCTCTTTCTTCTGCAGCAACGCGACGAATCTCCACTGCCTCGTGGCCCGCACACTGCAGATATATTGTATTGCAGCGCACCGCATCATCTGGACTTTGGATCTGCAGCGAGAATCCCAGAATCCCCAGCAAAAAGGTGAGGCCTGATAATTCCCTATTTTCCTGCCGAGTCTTCTCTATCCCGCAGCCTCTTTGAGTCAACATCGACGCCTTCGAGTCTGGTCGAGAACGCGTCTCGGCGCCCTACATTATTAGCGACCACGCCCTCGTGCTTGTGCTGCTGAACCCTCGCTGTCGCATCTGCACGCCTCCGTACCACTGGGCAAAAACGTGGAAGCGGCGATCTACAAACAGAGGGGGACCGCGAATCTGCGAATGCCTCCATATGCTCGGTTTGCGCGCCAAACCCAGTGAATCGCCGTCGCGTCTACACCAGCAAACCAAATATATCCCCTCGGTGCCGAATCCTTCCTCCAGCTGCAGCGGAGATTCACTCGTCATGGGCGTACATTGCTGACATTTGTGAGACGCAGACTCGAAAACTCCATCCCGACCACCTCCAGCTACTACATCTACACTACATATCCGTTTGCGTCGTCCAGCAGCAGCTACCCTACGCAGAACCCGAAAACGCACCCCCAGACGCACTCCCGCAAAGCATCGACGAGGATCCTGATCCGATCATCTGTTCCTGGGACTCGACAATCGTGACGGCAACCGGGTAGAAGGTTATCGAGAGATCACAAAATCTGCAAACAAAATCTGCTGCAGCGCGCACCACCTTCCACCACCACCTATTTAAGAACCCGGCGAACACCACCCGCTCAGCTCCTGCTCCTGCTCTTGCGGAATCTCTAGTTGCATACACTACCGATACCTTCCTTACATCTACAGAACTTTCGCGCAGGCATTTGCAGACATCTACAATCCGATATTGAGTTCTGAGTACATCGCGGACAGGAACCACACATCCAAGCTCCCGCAGTACAGTAAGTGGAACATCCTTGTTTGCATTGATCTCAAGGTACAATCTAGCTGACTCTTTGACAGAAAGAAGTCCCCACGCCGGTCAAAGGTACCCGACAACTTCGGATTTTTACAGTACCAGCTCCCCGCTGCCCCTCCATAATCAGGTCGCGGTAGACTGATTACCGGACTCCATATTTCCAAAGGTACGTTCTAGGCCGGGCTCTTTTGCATCTGCATCTGCGCTGCACCCTTGATTTCACTTTTGACCTGCCGTGGTGGCGTCCCATCCTTGTTTTTACCCTTGTAACCCCTGTCTCCTCCCCCCTGGACGGTTGGCCCTCGCAGAACAAGCGAGGTGTCAGCAATGATCAAGGGCTGCTGCATGACCAGCTTCGCCCCCTGCTGGCCCGTTGGGTGTGTGGGCTGCCACCCCCATCATCTCCTTAAATAATGTGCCGAAGCCTGCACTGCTTGGCTGATGTGGGTTCTGGGCCCTGGCAACTTGTTTATCAAGCACCCATGCCTGTATATTATATCCCCAAGCCCAGCGACCCCAACTCTCTTTCCCTGGTCTTTCCACAGACTGACAACGGTCTTTGTTGAAGCCCCCGTTGAAGCCGCACAAGTTCAGCCTCGTCGAGATTATCGTTGCGTCATTTAGCTTTCTGCAGCTGAGGGTACTGCATTCGAAGTCATTGAGTCTTTTCTGTATGCAACTTTCCTTTGCGCACGCATGCACTAGTCTGGTACATCTGCAAGATTCTGCCTATCATTTCCATCCCGCTTGATGAACACGAAACTGACACGAGGACCTTAGGCCAAAGTCTCCGCCACTTCTACGAATAGCGCTCTTTATTGAGACCTGTGGGAAAAAGTAAGTTCATGCTGCCTTTTTTTGAACCCTATGTTACCGGCCGGATGAAATCGCTCTTTGTGCCCTTTGGGCTTGAGTCTAGCGACCCGCCTCACGAGAAAACGTGGGATGCCTTCCAAGCCGCACGCGAGGCGGCCCACATTGCTGTTCAACAGGAATACCGTTGTTCAACTCTGTGCGCCACAACCTTGTACCTTTGCGTGCCCAAACTCCCCCTCAGCCATCGATCAGCATCGAGGGGCGTCAGTTTGTCCTATGTATTTGTCGGACCGTCCCATATCTGTGCTACTCTGGCATATGTTAGCACTCCCGACCGTTGAATACGATGTCATGTTTCTTCCCATATGAGCCAAGCCTCAGCACCTGATACACGGGATTTTCTGAGCCGGATGCAGGTTGCAGAGAGGCCCAGGTTGGAAGTCCAACTGGCAGTTACGTGCCAAGAAAAGAATGAGATCTGTTTCTTTGCATCGATCGCATTGCGCTCCGTCTATTCGATTGAGCCCCTGTGTTTCCATGGAATGATCGCCTCTGGGGCTCGAAAATCATCTGAAATCGACTTCTATTTTGGTCCTACCATGTCCCATCATGCGTTTCGTCGATCGCATTGCATTCGCATTCTGCACTGCCCTGTTATGGAGAGATTCTAACATGTATATGAAGCATATACGTCGTAACTAAAGTGCACGATTCACGACCGAGGTTTCATATCACATCCGCAAGAGGCCTGATATCAAATTACCATTGAACCTTCAGGTAAGTTGAGACGGCAGCTCCCCTCCATGTCATTGGGCTTCTGGCGCACGGATGTTGCAAGGCAAGCATGCCATGATTTCCTCCCCGTTTGGGGCGCCCCGGTAAAAGAGAGCTTGCAGATTCCAACGGCTCCGGAGGTGTGGCTGTTGGGTGTTGAAAGGCTGGACCCTGTGGCTAACATTTTAATTTCCACCAGGTTCACGTATCTACGTATCTACCGAGATGGCTCATCGTCAGGGTGGAGGATACAAAGAGGAGCCCGGTGTTGCCGTGGCGGGAGATCACGTAAGTACAAAATATTCCTCGCAATCCTGTAACCTTTTTATCGCATTTTCGTTATCGCGTTCGTGTTCATTTTGGCAACACAGTCATAATTGCTTTTGCATCACCATGATTCAAACTCGCAAGCTGCGCAGTTTTGGTCAAAGGTCGCAGGGATCATGCAAGGGTGCGTCTGGGAGGTGTGGCTTCGACGCTTTCCAGAAGATCACGGGCAAGGCCGCGGACTCGAGATCCCAGCCAAGTTCCGGCTCAAAGTCGACGGACTCGTTTCACAATGAACGGGGCTTGGTGCATGAGACAAGGGTCTCACCTGGCTGCCCAATAATCCCACGCGGGCACCACTGGCTGGTTGGCTAGGCTGGTCGGGGTATTCGCTTAACGGTCAAGATGCAGCACCAACACTGCATTTGCAGTTGCATCTGCGTCGCTCTCCAGCAAATCGCGATTTTGCTTTCCCCTAGACTTTGGCGTTGCGGGCGCCGCTTTGTGCCACAGACTGGCTCAGGCTCAGTTACCGAGTCCGGTCTGCGCATTCCCACCGCTCATTCGTGCGCAGCAAGATGTCGCGCACACATGCAGCTCAAATTGAAAGTCCGTTTGTACGATGGCCCTAACCATCGCCGTTGATTGAGGGTTTGGCGGGGGAGAGAAGCTACACCACGTTTCTGCCAGTTGCAGTCCATCGCGTCCTTTGGGCAGTCTCGAAGGAAATCAAAGAGCTTAGGGCTTGACTTTATTCTGGAATTTACTCAGTGAGGCTACAGTACAGCTTCACACATAGCGCAGTAGTGCTGTGTTTCCAGGGCAGAACGAGGCTCGCCAATCAGAATCAGCGCCGCACGAGCGTGCCTCTGCGGGCTCGAGCTGGGAGTGGATGGAAGCAGAGCAGTCCTCGCCCCTCCATCGCTCCCTAGCAATTTGACAAGCCTCTAGTCACCGCGTCCTCTTTGGCTCTGAAAAACATCCGCCGATCCCCTGTCTAGGCTGTCCTCGTCCACGCCGTCTTCCACCTCCCACCCGCCTGCACCTCCACCTTCAACCCACCGTCCTACACCCAAAATGAAGGCTGCAACGCAACAAAGCAGGCTTGGGCTTAGGGCGATCGCTAGCGGGGGCTCACCACCCCGAGCCTAGACCCAGTGCAGCAAGCGCTGCATACCCTGGCTTGGTCCGCGACTATCCCTGCTTGCCCGGCGCTGGTTATATGCCATTGGGCATCTCTCCAGCTGCCCTTGTCACCTCACCGCAATGCGATATAAACCTTGTCACGTTTCTTCCATGCGCTGTCGCTGTCCCACTCAAGGCCACTGCGTAACTTTCAATTTTATCACTCCATAACCACCTCATATCCATAATCCATAACCTTACCGGTATACCTGGCCTCTTGTACTCATCCCCCTGCTCTTTTTGCTTCCAGACCCTGAACACGTCACCTGTTCGTGAATCCTTCCTCCCCTTCCCCTGCCCGATTATCCCCCGTCACATCACAAAATCTCGTCTTGTTCCTCTCTCGTACATTTATCCTCGCTCCGATCAATCTTTTGGCTACCTTCTTTCGTTGATTTTCTCCGCCTTCCGCGAAAAGCTTTCTCCATATCTAAGCCTCTGCACCCTCGTCGCGACTCCACTTCAGTCCAAAGTGAGTAGTACCCTTGGAAGAACCCGCGAATCCTTGTATTTTTGCTCCTTGCCGTCCGATTATTTTTCCTGGGAGGGTGCCAATCCGCGAAACAAGGGCATTGTTATACTGAGGTAGACCCTCGCTCCTTTTTCTTATCCTAGTCCTCCGCATTCAGCAGCTTGCAATCAGTTCTTCTCCATTTCTTTTGCGGAGCATCCGTCAGGAGCAGAGATCAGATACCAGGTACCGCTTCCTGCAGTGGTACCCTCGTCGCAAGGATCGACCACGCCCTTTCTTACATCCCAAGTATCAAAATAAACAACGCGACGCGACTTGCTTCTTTCAATGGTTATTACATTTTGCCACTGCATTTACCACCAATCCTGAGAAAGATTGCTAATAGTTGTTCTTCATGCAGCATCATCCCCACCACGCTCAGCAGGGCCCCCGCCGCACCACCTCCAGCAGGCTCGACCCTCGAGCATTGTACATCAACAGCATCACCAGCAGCAAGCTCCTCCCCCTCAACCGCATCATTCCAATCCATACCAGGCTCCAGCTCACGGCCTGCCTCAATATCCTCAAAGCGCGCCAGGGCCAGGAGGACCGCCTTCTCACGAATTGCCATACTACGCGACGCAGGCTGCTCCAAGTCCATATAGTACACCTAGCGCGTCCGGCACATACTCATCTGCAGGTAAGGAGCGAAGTGCTTTTTTCGACGCGTTTTTGTGCCTAGAAGCAGAATTCAGGAACTAACTGGTAACTTCAGATACCCCCGACATTATGGCGGCCGCGCAGATGCAGCGTCCATACCCCCCCATATCCTATCATACTCCCCAGTCGAACTCTCCTGCTTCAGTTGCATCTCCATCTGCACACGATCAGCGCCATATGTATGCCGCGCCAGGTTCGCAATTGCAGCAGAATTCGCAGATGTATTATGCGGGGCCACAAGGGCAATATCCACCGCCGATGGCTCCCCAAGCTGGACCGTCTCCTTACGCGCCGCACCCACAACAACAACAGCAACACCATCAGTCTATGACTTCCCAACCAAACCTTCTTATGTCACAAGCCCCGGGTCAACATCAGATGCAGCAGCACCCGCAACACCACCCGCAGCAACAGCAGGGAATTACAGGCAGCCCGCGGACAAAGATTGAACAACACGTTCCCCAAATGACGCGACCCGCAGCGCCTCTGGGACCCCCACAACATCCCACAAATGGAGCCCAATTGCAACAGCAACAGCAGCAAAATAACGTGCCGGGAGGCCCTGGTGTCAATCCAAATGCTGCGCCTGGCCCAATTCCAGCAACAACTCCATTAGTTGTGCGACAAGATAATAATGGCGTTCAATGGATCGCATTTGAATATTCGCGCGATCGCGTAAAGATGGAATACACCATCAGATGCGACGTGGAGTCAGTCAACGTGGAGCAATTAACTCCAGAGTTCAAGACGGAGAACTGCGTCTACCCCCGCGCTTGCTGCAGCAAGGATCAGTACCGAGGCAACCGCCTGGTCTATGAAACCGAGTGTAACACAGTCGGTTGGGCTTTGGCCGAGCTAAATCCATGTCTTCGTGGAAAGAGAGGATTGATTCAGAGAGCTGTCGACTCTTGGAGAAACAGCAACCAAGACCCTCGATTGCGGAGTAGAAGAGTTCGCCGAATGGCCAAGATCAACAATCGAAAGGCGGTTCAGGCGGCTACCCATACTCCTCACATGGCCGGTCCCACAGGTCCAACCGGGATGCCACCAGCCGGAAACATGGGTCCAGGTAGTGCAGGTAACATGGGGAAACCTAGCTTGAGCGGGATGGGTGGTCCACAACTTCACCACCACCACAACCACCCTGATGGAAGTACTCAAGGAGAGGATGTCGGTATGTTTCACCAGATGTGATGTGTGATTATATTATTATTGTGTTATGATACCTTTCTTGCGAATATACCTGTTGAACGGGAGGGAAAATTGGGATCAGGGCCATTTTGTCAGGGTCTAAGAGCACACTTTGGCCTTCTTGTATAATACATCATTGCACTTGTTGCTTCTTGCTTGCCTTGGGCGTCATACACTTACACCCTGCACCTCATCATCTCTTTGCACTATTGTACTGCTTCCCCCATCATTCCTCGCATCACTTGTTCCATCGCTTACCGGGTAAAGTGAGAGGCTAATTGATCCTTCACACGCTTAGGTGACGATGAATATATGGATGAAGGAACTCACCACCACCATCAAGCACCAAACGGCCCTCAATTATCACAAAGTCCCGATGATGTCCGCCAAGCTCACGTCTTTCCCGGCTACTCGGGCTCCTATCCTCCTAACCCCTCCGTAGGCGGCGCCTCCATGGCTCCCTCCATCCACGGCCAACAACACCATGCTGCATCCCACGGCGCTCCCATTGCTGCGTCGCGCTCATCCCACGCCAAGCCCGAACTTGACGAGGAAGACCGACAGATTCTGTTCGGCGACATCCCCGAGGGCAAGAAGCGCAAGTTCATCCTCGTCGACGACCCAAGCAAGGGCGGCCGCGTCCGCGTCCGAGTAACCCTCGACACCGTAGACATCAAAGAAATCCCCGACTCCTTCCGCAAGAGCAACTCCGTCTACCCGCGCTCCTGGTTCCCGCTCGAGATGCAGAGCCCCCCGCCCAGCGCACGCGGCTCCCGCTTCTTCGAGCAGGACGATGTTGATGACGGTGACGAGGTTGAGCCTAGAGGTGGCAAGCGCGGACGGGGCCGCATGGCTGTTAACGTCCCGCTGTCCGACGGCGGCGAGGGCGAGGTCGAGGTCCCGAAGATGCGACGCAGCATCCGCTCCAAGGAGGTCCGGCTTAATGATCTGGGATACCGCATGACGTGGCACCAGAGCAGAGTGTTTGCAGACAAGACGGTATTTTTGCAGAAAGCTCGTACGTCCTCTTTCTCCCTTCCTTTCTTCCCTTCCCAACAAATACGCAAAAGCTAACACGTACATAGTGGACTGCTACCGCAAAAAGGTCCTCGAGACAATGAACACGACAGGCAAAGACGTCGCAGCCGCCCCGCACTTCGAAACCCGCGTCGGCAAGCGGACCTGGAACGACCGCAGCAAGCGCGAGAGGAGAGAAGCTTCTGCTTAATCTCAGTCTTAGTTCCCCATCGAAATACATTTTATGGTTACTTTACATTACATATTCTAAACACAAACACCGAGCGAGCGTAATATCGAGCTTTTAGCGTGCATGTGTTGGCATGATCTTCACTTCGTTATGACGATATGAATAGGGTGGTTCTTTTGCGCGTGGTTATGGTGGTTTATTTGCGTTGGG
>QGMK01001047.1:0-13797 GCA_007825345.1 Lachnellula suecica
AGCAGTTTCACTAATAAAAGCCACCATCCTCACTCAACGACTCTGAAAACCGGTGGTACTCGTCTAGATATTGCTTAGATGTTGCTACCAGTAAGGTTAGTACAAGAATCCCGCTACTCATCGGTAGCGAATACCGGGCTCACAAGAACGACAAGTGAGGAGGTGCGTCGAAACTCCACAAAACGTCTCATCTCAATTCTAGAAAACAAATAGCAGTGTTGCCTATAAAACGAGTATGATATACGATTTCAATAGCTTCAGGACAGAACTGGCGATCGATTGACAACAGAGTGGCATCTGATAGTGGGGTCAGAATGCCGGATGAGAACACTATAGTTGTTCCCCAGGAAGTGGTCTATTATTGCAAGGGATACGAAAGCAACGGAGTGAGTGAACAGCGGCCCAAAGTTTCCGTTCTGTTTCACTCGCCGTGGATCTCCCTGATTCCAACTAACCCAAACTAATGAAGCTTGCAGGTTGGTTTTGGGGTTTCTCTGGGCTTATATACTCAAGCATGCAAACAGCCAGCAAATACTGCAAATTCAAGTCACATGGCTCACATCGGAACCTGTGCAATCACTTGGGTCCTGCAGTCGTAAGAAGTGTGTAATGAACGACATTTTTCATTTCTCATCTCCAATCTATCTATGTTCATGATATACATCCCAAAACGAAAGAGGTATCTCATCGCACCAACCCATTTTCCTAAAAAAAAACCAACCAGATTATGCAACCGCAAATATATTAATGTGAAATCTTATGTACGAGAACATGTCCGAAAAGGCATTTACACGACCTTCTCGGTCCCGGCGCCAGCCTCGACGTTGTCGGAGATGTCGTCGGAGCCGGTGCGGTAGTTCTTCTGCTCAGTGTTGTGGGCGCCGTGGCGGGGATCGTAGTTGGGGGTTCTGGAAGATTGTTAGTGTGTGATATGATGGGTTTGGGATGGAGGAAGAACATACCCTGGGACTTCACCAGCGAGCTCCTCAAGAGTCTTGCGCTTGGTCTCGGGGATCAGGAAAGAGGTGAAGAGACCGCACAACATGAAGAGCGCAAAGATCTCCATGACGTGGTTCAACCAAGGCGAAGCAGCACGGCCGGTAGCACCAGCGACAGCACCACGGGTACGTAGGGGACCAAAGACGACCTGGGCGATGATGGCGCCGACTTTTCCGGAGGCGGCGGAGAAACCGTGCGAGGTGGAACGGTAGCGGGTGGGGAAGCACTCCCCGGGCACGACGAAGGTGGTGGAGTTGGGGCCGAAGTTGAAGAAGAACTGGGCCAGGACGTAGAGGGCGAGGAGGGCGTGGCCAGAGAGCTTGTTGTAGGCGAATCCAATGACGATGAAGAGGATGGTGAGCACGGCGAAACCCATGATTTGGATTGGCTTACGGCCGAGGGTGTCGATGGTTGCAACGGAGACCCAGTAACCTGGGATGGCACCGGCGCAGACAAGGATCAAGTTACCAACAGCAGTCTTGTAGAAAACCTCGTACATGCTGGATCCACCAGAGTAGCCGATAGCTGAGAGAATGATGGAGTTGTTGAGGGAAAGACCGTAGTAGGCAACATCAAGGAAGAACCATGAACCAGCCGTGCCGAGGAGAACCTTTCCGTACTTCCATTGTCCGTAGTGGTGGCAGAAATCTTTGAATGAAGCCTTAGGGATCTCGAGAGCAGCAGATGATTGAACCATGGTGGTAACACGGCGGATCTCATCTGGGTGGCCCTCAGACTTGCCCTTCATGTAGGCATCAACGTCGTTTCCAGCCTTCTCAACATCACGTGCAACATCGAAAGTGTAACGGGGAGTTTCTGGGATGGTGAGACGGTAGTAGAGGGCGATGCAGCCGGGAACAGCACCAAACCCAATAATTACACGCCACATCTTGTCGACAGCCAATTGGCAGACACCTTGACAGGTGGAGGCCTTGCTACCAGTCAAGAGAGACTCCTTGAAACCAGCAGTGACAATCAGAGCAATGATGGCTGCGGTGAACTGACCGATACCTTGCATGGCAAAGACAGCGTTCATCATGGCTCCTCTCCATTTGGTAGTGGCAAACTCAGAAGTAATGACGGAGGACAATGGGTAATCACCACCGATTCCGATACCCTGTTCTGTCAGCTCACTGCGTATTAGATTCCCAAGATGAGGCTTACCATAAGCACACGCCAGAAGATGATAAGACCAACGATGGAGATAGCTGGCGATGGGGAAGAGAGAGCTTGAGCGAGAGTCGCGAAGATGATGATGATCAACTCGAGTCCGTACATGCGCTTACGACCGACCACATCGGCAAGGTATCCGAAACCAAGTTGACCAATAACGGTTCCACCAGAAGTAGCAACCTTGATCGCAGTATCGGCGGTGGTAGGAATTGTCCCCTTGGACTTCTTGTTTTGGAAGAAAACAACACCCAACATAGCAGTCACAAAGTTGATGGCGAAGATCTAATATTCATTAGGTGAAACTCTTATCGTGAAGTGATCATTGAGCTTACATCGTAGGAATCAGTGAAGAAACCAATACCGGCAACAACGCAAGCGCGAACGTGGTACCATCCGAAAGGAGCCTTGTCGATTTCGGCAAGAGCAAGCCGTCTTCGCTCATTGGGGTCCTGGATGTGGGCGAAGTCATTGTTGAAGTTGTGGAAAGCGGCGTTTCCACCTGAGGTCGTAGCAGCGGCGGCAGGAGCAGACATGGTGTCGAGGTTGTCGCGGTGACAGAAGACCGATGTATTAAAGACTGGCTTGTCGACGACGATGTCTTGTCGTGGTGTTTGGTGTATGAGTACTTGACTGGAGAAGAAAGCCGAATCGAGGGGGCCTTGGAGGGCCTTATATTGCTGTTCGGGGGTGAATGCAGGTGAAGCTGCAGACATGGGTCAAGGGTACATGGTCTGCCATCTGGGGCTAGGCCAAATCACAGCGGCTTACTCCTGCACCAGAAGTTGAGGGCTTCAGCCCGCGGACCACTAGAACAGCTATCACTAGTCCAATGGGCTAGCCCTGGGCCGCCTTGGGCGGCTTCCAGACCCCTACGATGAAATCGATAAAGAACGCCTCCATACGCGACAAGCTCGGAGTTTAAGACGTTTGGGCCAAAGCTACTTGGACAAAGCTTAGAATAAGCCAATGACCTCTCGGCATCTGGGCACGCTCGAGGGCGATTCACAGCCAAGACTTTTCTATACGCCTATGACTACTGACATCTCGATTTTCACACCTTTCTCAGGGTGGCGCATGCAAGTTCATCCGTCGATTTGGGATTGTGTGGTATCGCGCTTCCGCTTCCACTCCACCCCGGACGTCCCCGAAGCAGTGCAGCACCCCTCGAGCCCCCCTACAGGTGGAAATCCTAAATGAGCCCGGTTGGATACGCATGAATGATCTAGCAAATCAAAATCCACAGGCACGTGTAAGGCAGTGTAAGCTGCATTTCCAGCTACAAGGGCCAGATCCCGAAGAAGAAGTCTTCCAGAACACGCCGCAGAAGGAAGCTCAGACCTGCCTTTCCCAGTCAATCGACGACGAGGGGCGTTTCAATGATATCAGAAGCCATGAGCCAAACGATTTAACAACGTGCTTTGCCAAGGGGCGTGGGCAAAGAAGCCTCTCCCGCTGTTGCATCGTTGTGAAGTTGCGAAGTTCAATAACCCCTCGTACCACTCGTACAGCTGAACCCTCGATACAACGATACACAACGTTGGTGACCGACTGCAACTTGGACCCTTGCGTGGTGCATTGTACAACCACTCAAAGTCGACGCGCACGCGACGCTGTCAAAGTGGAGTTTGAATGCTGCAAAGACAGAATTTGAGAGAGAGTTGCGATGAAAATCAAGATGTCGTTGAAAGCAGCCAATAGGAGGCGTGGAGAGCGAAACGTGGGCTAAGGACTCGTGGAGAAGCCCCTGAGCTTGGGCCGTCAATTAGCGGAAAGCCCCCCACACATTCACCTCGCTACCTGTGGCTTGGCGCTGGGCTGACCGACGCTTGAGGGCCCTAATGCAACCAGGCCCGACAGTTGGGAAAGCCTAATCTGGAATTCTCTATTTGCAATTTTCACCTCACCACGATGAAAATCATGACTTCTTTAACCATCAACAACTGCAAAGAAGCTGACTGACTTATTGAAATCTAGTAGTATCAAAAATCATTGAAAACCATACTTCAAGCTCTGTGCACTTTTCTAACACGTTTCTTCAACACGTGTATAATTCCAGACCCGCGGAACAAATTTCCTACTCTACTCGCGTCCAGCCTAGTCGGACTCATTCAAACAACGCAAACTTAAGCGCGAGGCTCTATCTCAACCAACCGCGGCATCTCCTTTGACCACGAGGCTGTAACGCTTCAACATTGACTAAGCTTTTAGGCGTCGAAACACCAAGGAAGTCAAGAGATTCACGAGATCCAAGAACAGTCAAAAGCTCCCCAAGACATGTCGCTGCACTGTCCCAAAGCCTGCACAAACGCCGCCACGAGGGAAGAAAGACGCACACGTGAGACAATATACTCTTCCCATATGATTGGATACTACATATGTGGGCATTCCGAAGCCTACAAGTTTATTGCGTAGGCGCAACTGTTGGCATAAGATCACCTCAAGGATAGCTGGGTAGGTCAGGTCCAGCCTCCACCTCGGCCCGCCGCGCTGGGTACGTGGGACGCATTAGAGCCCTTTCGTTAGAAACATCTGCCAAAGCTGCACTCGCGATTCAAGTGGATAATATGAGGTAAATTCCATAGCACCCCCACGACATTTCAAGTACCTTTTATGGGTGGCGTTGTACTATTGCTTCTGGAATCGAGAAGTGTGAGGGTATAACACACCTGGTGACGAAGCTTGCATCGGTACTTGCGACTCTTGTGACAATTTCCCCCCCAATATTCTGCTGAATTTTTAGTTTTTGGTTGCGTCGAGATCTCCAATCCAAAAAAAATCTTCTTCCACAACGAACCCGTGTAAGTATGGTCATCATAGACCTCTGCATGGTTGATCACCATCTTCTTAACCTCCTCTCTGCCGTCTCGATCTTCACCCTACCTTCTACCCCTACAACACACATCACCTTCGACTCCAGCGTGCTCATTAATCACCCAGGCATTGGCTCTTTCCTAGATTGAAGATCACTCACCAGTGGTTGATCTACAGCCCTACCGGCACAGCTCGCGGCCGTCTCCACCCCGCATTCCGATCAATCTTAACTACGAGTACGGAAGCATCATTCCTACGACGGCCTCCATCTTTAAACTCCGCGGGTTGCGCAATGTTCACATTTTAATTGAACATCACGCTTCGATGATACCAGATAGGAAACAGAAGGGTCGTTCTTATGCGTGTGCGCAGTGTCCACACCCTTTTTGAACAACACGCCCCCACCGCGAGCCGCGTCTATGATGCCAAACGCTTGTTTGAATAACACGCCTGATGCCACCAGACCGGCCCAGCTAAAAACACACGGAACGAACGACCGCTTCAATAACAACCCAAACCCTGAGATCGGCCCAGCTAAGACACGGGATGAAGTTGATCGGCACGGCATAGACTCGGCATCTTCGAGCGCTGCGCAATTTTCAAAGATCTCATGATCCCATGATCAGAGGGTAGGATCGATCTACAGTTACATCGTACGCGTTTCTAGATACCAGTTGAGAGCGACGTCGTCATCATGTTGGGTTTGGATCGTGAAGGTTTGGGATCTGTTTCTCCTGGGTGGAAGGAAGATACTGGTATGGTAGGCTTTGAAGTCTGGGAGAGCTTTGGTGAGGCCAGGAAAAAGTCTGGTATAGAGGCTTTTACTTCGAGATTGAAGTCGCCGAGATTGTGCATTTGGTACGCTCCCGCCTGC
Organism: Lachnellula suecica; assembly: GCA_007825345.1. NCBI lineage: Eukaryota > Fungi > Ascomycota > Leotiomycetes > Helotiales > Lachnaceae > Lachnellula > Lachnellula suecica. The sequence continues at coordinate 5,858 of QGMK01001047.1, forward strand.
TTTTCAGGGACAAGAAGGCAAAGTGTGGAAGTGCACTCTGAAACACGCACGAAGTACGGCGTTGAGTATTTCGACTCACATTTTTGCTCTTGCAATTTTCAGCCCACAGACAAGACCTCGAGACTTTCCTCCCAGCATGTTCCGAAGGAAGCTAAATCTATGATCCAGCATTTGCCTCAAGCGACGTCAAACTCTCGTCTCCTTTTTTCTTACTACTGAACAGCTGTTCGTTCAGTGGCTTCTATGATTCACTTTCTTCATGGGTACTTCAACTTTCGACAGATTTGCAGGCGCCTCTTTGGATTACTATTATTGTTTTCTCACAATTTCAATGGCTCTCATGTAGCGAACAAACAATGAATCAGCTTGGTGTAGCTCTATCCTACTTCCTACATGAAAAGTTTTGTTAACAAAGCATTCCACTTCTCGCCAACCCTAGCGCCAAACCCCCACCGCCCGTGGCCGTAAGTAATTCAACATGCTCAGTTTTCCATGGCCTGTCCGTCACCAAAGCTCGAATGCAATGTCGTATCTTCTTATTCTGAGCTAGATTTTCAACATCAGATTCCTCGCTATCGGCATCAACTATTCTCCATTCTGCCATCTGGCAAGAGCTCGCTCAGCGGGTACGATCTTTCGAAATCCCTATCCATAATTCCGGCAATCTGATCGCCTTCCATCATGACATTACGACCATGGAGGCCATCATGAACTAGCACGAACAGCTTATCTGCAGGTTCCGTCGCTGCAAATGTTGCGTAATTGCCTCACGAAGCCGGCTCGACAGGTATCCTGGAAGAGGTAGGCGTCAAAGTCACTTTCTCATGCATGGGCGTAACAGTTTCTCTATGTCGTAGTAGGCCAGCATGGATATAGTCTGTGGTAGATTTGTGAGTACCGATGGAGTATCTTTCGTTGCTGTGGAATTCGACACGGTCTCTGAAGATCTTGGAGTCTTCGACGGTTGGAGTGTATTTAGACGGGAAAGCGCGATGATCCAACCCCCAGAGTTGGTCAAATCGAATACTGATGCATACTATGTTGTTTGCGAGTTTGCGAGCAATGTTCTATTTACGAACCTAAATGCCTTGCTTCTTTGTATAACATTTATTTTGCAATAGTTGGGGTTCCCCCTGAAATCAAGCGAGATAGGGGGAACGGTGGGGGCGGGGTGAACAAACCCCCACTTTCCTGACTCAGCAAGTGCGAAACCAATCCACAAGGTTGTCCAAGCGAGAGATACCAACCTCCTCCTTTCAAAACAAGGAGGATCTCACTTCCCATTCACAACACATTCCTCCATATTACAATGTTCCAAACACTCTGGAAAATTGCTGCAGTGGCTCTCGCTGCTGCAGGCGCGTCCGCATCTCAGGTCCCACTTGTTGCGGATGACTCCGCTGTGCGGATCCTCACTCACGAATCACATCCAAAGCACAGCCTCTCAATCACGGCTCACAATGCCTATGATCCATCCATCGAAAGCAGTGGCTCAAGCTTGGCTGATATCTGTCCAGGAGCCACCACTGGATATACAGGGTACCTGAACTCTGGCTCCAAGCACTTCTATTTTGCCTACTTCGAGTCACGCGGCAAGCCTTCATCAGACCCTCTGGTCTTATGGCTCAACGGTGGCCCAGGATGTTCGAGTATGACGGGATTGTTCATGGAATTGGGGCCGTGTACCGTGAACGAAGGAGGAGAGTCGGCGCGTGAAAATCCTCATAGCTGGATCGAGGCCGCCAACGTCTTCTTCCTGGACCAACCTATCGGCGTCGGGTTCTCCTACTCGTCCAACGACTCAGAACATGGAGGCGAAGGTGGAACTTCGCAGCAAGCGAAGACATCTACGTCTTCATGAGACTCTGGTACACAGCCTTCCCCGACTCAAAATCCCTGCCCTTCTCCATCGCGGGCGAGAGCTACGGCGGGCACTACATCCCCGTCTTCGCAAAACACATCAACGCCATGAACAGTATCGCCGGCGCCGAAGACCAGATTCCGCTCGAATCTGTGCTCATTGGCAATGGCATCTTTAGCGACACCCAGCAGGCAAGCTCCTACTACGACATCCCGTGCACAAACGCCACCGGTATTGGCCCACTCCTAAACTCCACCGTCTGCGCCAAAATGGCCTCTTCAGTGGGTAGGTGCGAGTATCTCATGGAAGCATGCCACGCATATCCAGACCCGCTCATCTGCGGCGCCTCGTCAAATTTCTGCGGCACGGAGTTAGAATTGCCGTATTTTGAGTCCGGACTCAACTACTACGATGTAAGCAAACCATGTGACGGCTATCTTTGCTACCCAATCATGAACTCCATCACCAAATTCCTGCGCACAGACGCTGTGCGCACCGCCTTCGGCGTCGACGAAAAGGCACCTAAGTTCGTGGGCTGCAGCGACAAAGTCGGCCGCGAATTCCAGAAAGTCAACGATTTTATCATCGATACGAGGCCGTATGTCACCACTCTTCTTCACTCCGGTATCCGCGTTCTTATTTATGTGGGCACATACGACTGGATCTGCAATTTCGTGGGTAATGAGCGTGTCTTTGGGAGCTTGGAGTGGGATGGGCTGCCGGATTTCAGGTATCAGCAGGAGAATAATAAGAGGGAGTGGAAGGGGGGACTTTGGTGGGAGAGTGGGTTGCTTAGGTATGCGAGGGTTAATGGCGCCGGACATATGGTGCCGTGGGATAAGCCGGTGGAGGCGTTGCAGATGTTCAAGGCTTGGCTGGGGAGGAAGGAATTGGATTAGAGTAGATGTAACATATTGATCGTAGACAATTAAACACTCACTTCTGTAGTATTTAAGTTTCATATTCTGAGTAACTCTCAGATCATCCGGTCAGTTTTGAGATGGAAACTGAACGTATGAGCTTGACGTACTGAAACCAAAGATGCTCCGACGGGCACCCACAACTTCGCAAGCACCTAAAAGTAAATACCAAAGCTGTATCGTACCCACCCAAATGTCAAGGCGGGTAGGCGAATGCACGGCAACAATGACAACAAACGTACTTTTGACAGCAAGGCATCCCGCGGCACACCAATAGATGAAGAAAGTAGCAGGCGGCTAGATCGAACCTCTACAGACTTAGCACAACGCGAACTCCAGCCTCAGTCGCCAAATACACCAGAAGCCTATGAGACTTGTCGTACAGCGCATTTTCACATACAGAAATGGTTATCAGAATCATGTTGGAGATATAAATACAGTATTAAAAGGCCGAAAATAGACAAGTGAATGAGCTCAGTTCAGGGTAAGTTTGAGACACGCCTCAGAGGCAGAGCGGGATATAAGGCATTCATGGGTTTGCTGAAGATTGAGAGCATGATTTCACAGACCCACGTTGATATTTGTATATGGGAGAAGGTGCGGGAATTTCATATCTTCTGACTGGCACCAAGTCGAAATTCGAATTCTAGGTGGAGATTGGTTACGGACTGTGGCGCGCGTGAGAGACTTTCTGCAGTTTTGAACGTAGAAGATGAGCGACAGCAAAGGTATTCTTGACAGCAACCCAATGCAACACTAACTATGGGCCATTTATGGGAGTAAGATGAGAGATGTTTCGGAGACGGTCTCGAGCGCGCATACGAAAGATACATCCCGATTGCTCAATTGCAGCGGTCGGAGGTTGTCTCGCACAGAATATAAACTGCTAGAATCATTGCGACTAGCATATTTGTGATACCAAAATCAAGTCGCTTCCTGCTCTGGATATGCGGATGCGGGGCAAATGTAAATGTGGATATGTAAGGAGAGATTCCAGTGGGCAACTATGAGACACTGTGGGGTATAAATACCTCCGCCGGAGCTGGAAGTTGAGATCTAAGAATCAGGACTGTCCTTACCGCCATCATCCTTATGGAGAAGACAGGGGTATTGTTTTCAACTGCAAGTGGAAGGGACTTCAGTTCTTGGTTTCTGTCTTGGAAATTACACAGGTGGAGGCTTACATGAGATAGTGTGAAGGTGAGGAGAGAGTTGACAGCAACGTGATTCGTGACAGCAAGAGTCATTTGACAAGAGACGACGAAGTTGGAGCCAGTGACTCCACTTGCCTTTTCCTAGATGCGAGTTTTGTTCTATACGCTCAAAGTATTCGCGTGTTGCTCGTTCCGGATCCAAAGAACTTGAATTGCTGCTCCATCTCATCCATTCCGTAGAAGAACGTTTTCTGCGAGTTGTCTCAATTGAAAGTTGGACTTGAACAAGCTTTATACCCTGCTTGTATCTGCTAGTGCAAGACTCACATACAACATCATGGACGTGAGGTGGATCGAAGATATAAGTCGCAGCTCGCTATGTATCTGACGCTTGATCACGAGTTACGCATGTATCCGCCAGTCGCAGTGAAAGAGCCGGACATGGCGGCAGTTCACCGTTCAGCAAGATCCTCAGGAATTCGAAAGAGAAATGTCAGCACTCCCGGGTCTTAAGGTCTGTATTGAGAAGTGAGGCAACTATATAGAATGTTGGAGAAGGGTAATAGCATCGGGGTTGAGTGAACGGAAGTGCGGTTTGACAGCAGACAAATATTTAACAACGACTGCGAGATCCGATGAAAAATAGGATCTATGTAGTCAACGACGGCGCACTACGAGAGAGAACACAGTCGGTTCTTTCCAAAGCATCCGTCCGGGTGACGGACCTTACATCCGGCCAAGAGCTCACGGCAAGCACATGATTGGGTCCGGAAAACTTCGCAGCAGGCTGCAGTCGTGACTAGAGGAATTGTACCAAGATTTATACCCAGATCGGAAGTTTCCGCCGGCCTGAGGTGCGTTTAAAATGAGAAGTGATAGCTATTTAAAACCTCTAGCTGGGTAACGCACACAGAGTAAGCGAGCAACTTGATCACCCCATGTACGAGGTCATGTGCGGTCTGTGAATCGAATCATCCTTTAGCTTCTCCTCAAACACGAGTTTTCCTCCGTTTGTTCAGTTACCCTTGGCAGAACATTGAATGCGTGGAACACAGAAGGAAGAAATCAGCAACAACCGAACGGGGTTTGGGATTGACAGCAACCACACTCACGACAGGAATCTTGAAGGTAGGACAAATTTCCAAGAAGTCGCCCCGCAACTTGACTTGTACCCCAATCTAGCCTATTTACAAGCTCTTAGTCGTCCACAACCAGATCCTGTCCATCATTTCTTGAGTGTGAATACTCATGTAGAGAAGGAAATTGCATTGGCGTTGCTAGCGGGTATTAAATACCTGCCTCGAGCGAGGAAATCACATGGTGAATACGGGCTACGCTAGAAGCTCCTTGAGGCATAAATACAGGAGGCTTTGAATGGAACCTGAACCCCTCATACCCACCATCAGACTACAATGGCCCCGCCGATCAAGGACGCTGGCGTAAGCTCATTGTATCCAACAGGTAGCCATGCTGTACCTACTCGCTCTCTAGCCCCATCAACGATAACTGGTATCCAAATGATTAATAAATGCACGTCTTCTGGAACAACAGTAAATGATCCTTGACAGCAGCGCCAAAGTTTTGTCGGAACATTCCGCATTGAAATACCCTTTGAAAGTCCGTGTTACATGAAATCCCCGCCCGGATAACATTGCTCAGAATAATCAATTTAAACCGAGCGCTTCGAGACCATAAGTTCGCTTTCATCAATCTCGATTCGAGAGGATACTCGCTGTTCTTAGGTGGAAATACATCTTAAATAGTTACTTCCCCGTGACATGGAAACCGAAGCGTGATAGTGAACAGACCAAGAGAGACCAAAGAGCGAATCATGCTGCACTATAAATCATCTCAGACTGGAAGTTGCAAGAGTCTATGGAGTTGGGAATGCACTTGCAACCTGCGCTATGCGTGTGAGCAAGAATGGCGTAGGATTCATTCAAAGTGCCGAAGATGCACTTGTGTTTGATACGGATGAGAGGCGTGGAACAGGTATAACGTAACGATCAAAACGACTGAAGCACGGATGAATGAACGAACGAACGAACGAACTTACAATGACAGCAGACTCATTCTCGACAGCACCCAGCAAGACCATCTCGAAATCTCGACCGAAGTTTTCCCCGGAGGTTCGAAATGGGCTTCCTCGAACGTTGTAAAGACTCCGTCTCGAGCGAGGACTCTGAAGCCCAAGCCATTCCGAGAGATGACCGCCAACTACAAAACACTGGCTTTTGAATCTAGATAAACTGGTGTCTTAAATAGTCTTTGCTCCCCAAAATCGGGGAAAAGGGTAAGGGAGGATGGCGACGGAGCTACCACAGAGTATGCACGCAGGCGAGCAAAGGGCTAGGGAATCAGGCAAAATACTATAAATACATATGTATTAGTTCTGAAGACATAAGGGCGATGCAACCGAATCAAGGCTGATGAAAGGTCGTGAGGGAATGAAGGGACATGGTGAAAACCAAGCTCTGAAGTTTGCCATCAGGACATGTCTTTTGAGAGTTACTTGGGAGGTTGAAATAATGGAAAAGGGGAGTTGAATGAACGAACGAATGGATTGCTTCATAAATGACAGCAAACCAAGGACGCGACGAATAAGTTCCATCCCGTCAGAACCCCACCGAAGAGCCTGATTATGGACATAACTCCTTACACCGCGTCCAGAAGCTGTCTGAAACGAGGGCCCTGCACAGTCTCATATATGAGGCTACAGAGACTTGATCAACTTTGAGGTTTCTTCATGAGAAAGGGTGCCTTAAATATTGTATATTCTCCACCGCCACGAAACGCGAGGGTGACCAATGACCAAACTAAGAAAGAGCAATATTGCGGACATACTAATATCTGAAACCTACGAAAGATAGTTTGCATTCAACTTAGCTCCAGTATCTTGACCGAATGAACAACATGGACCTAAGGAAGGAGATGGGTGGACATATGATTCTAGCTTCGACGAGGATAAAAGCGAGGCGTATTGCTAAGCTTGCCTTTTCGAAGATGACAGTAACGGAGATGGTGGCGGAACGAAATAAATGAATGAACGGATTTTCTCAAATGACAGCAAACCAAACATGAGACGAAATCTTACCACTAAGTTGGAATATCACGCAGAGGTCCGCTTGGTACAGAGAAGAGACTATACTGAAAGTTATAATGTAAGGCCTGAGAGGAGATCACCCACAGCCTCACCAAGCGGAAGAGTAAGCGCCTTATGCCGATTTGTTTTCATCTGGATATGTCTTATTTGAAGGAACAGCTTCTCTTTAAGTAGTAAAGCCCTCCAACAGCCGCGGGAATCAATAATGACTCCCTTGAGCAGATGCTCCCCGATAATTTTGGTATAAATATGTCACGCCCTTCAACAACTTTCAGGTACCACCTGAAGACACTAATCCCACAGACTAATTTACGAGCCTTACGAGAAAGAAAGTGTGGAGCGAAGTCCGTCCAGTTGCTGTATATGGTGTAGGAATAGTGCGAAGGACAGCGAGCCAGGCGCGTAGATGTGAATGCTGGGTTGAATGAATGAATGAATGAACGTTTTGAATGACAGCAACTGACAGGTATCCGGCGAAGGTTTAAAGCTCCCTCGACGAAGCCAGGGGTAAATTAAAGTACAGCGTAAAGGAATCTTGCCTTTGATGTTAGGTAATACAGAGGACACCTTCGGTTTACGATCAGAGCCAACATGAAACGAGTGTGGTCTGTGAAAAGTGTTCATAACCGTTGTTGGGCTGACGGACTTGGGTATTCAAACAGTAGATTATGGCTGGCTGTGAAAGGGAAAATTTGGAGAGAAAGGATGATAGATCAAGAGCGACTTCAGCAAAAACAAGACCAGTACCTCACTCGAGGTGGTTGGTGGCACTCCAGAGGCCGGTGATTCAGCTAATCAAGGGAAATGAAACGCAAATCAATCCGCTGTCAGATCCCCTCCATAGATCAAAAAAGGTATATTTATTTTCCTTCCTATGCATGAAACCATCACCTTCCCAAAGT
>QGMK01001048.1:0-13814 GCA_007825345.1 Lachnellula suecica
GGGTTTTGGGGAGGCGGAGGAGGCGTCTGGGCATCTGTGGGAGGTGAAGCATGTTGGGGAGGTGGTTATTGAGCAATGAGCTCCATGGTTGTGATTTCTGCTTGCTTTTGTTATTCAAAAGTCTATCAGAATGGCTTCCTCGAAGAGTAGGATGTATAGATACACAATCTTCCCTCCACGACCAGACCAAACCTTGTGGAAGGTCGTATTAAAATCCACACCAGCCTACGTTTACTCGCATTCTATCTGCCAATTCCACATTTACTCGCCACGCCTCTCTGCTTACATCTTCCTATTCGCTGTGTTCAAGTGTCATCCGTCTGTACACGCTCTTGACATAGGCTGCTCATGCTTCAGGATCCTCAAAATTCTCTTTGTCAAAAATATCTGGCCGCTTCCGCTTCAATGTATCTGACTTTTCGTTGACGAGGTGGAGGTATTTCGTAGCAGTAAGAGGTGCAGCGTTTGATTTTTGTCCAGCTTCCGGCATCTTGCTGATTTGCCTCGGATTGTCCTTCGGAGCGAGGGTTGCAGGAGTCGACTTTAGTCTGTCTGGACCCTCGTTGGTTTGGCTGGACTGTCTTTTTGGGGTACAAAGTGGGTGATTCGACCTTAACACATTTGGCTTCTTGCTGCCTCCGTTGAGGTTTTTCTTCATAGCAGGAGTTACTGATCGCGAGTCTGACGTATCTTTGAATTTGTTGGAGTTTGCCTTCAGGATTGATAGTGCTGGCGTCCGTTTAGTGAACGCGTGAGTAGCATTGAAATGCTCAGACATCACCTCCTCAGGCTCCATACTTCCGCAAGGACAAATCTTCAGTGATTGACCAGAGGCAAAGTAATTGCGCCAAGCTACGTCAACTTTCCTCTTCCAAGCATTTCTTTTCGGCATCCATTCTTCATTCTTGGTGGCCGCATTTTTGTCCTCATTAACGTCAACCCATCTCCTGATTCGCGCTTCAGAATCTACCCAGGCTTGAATAGCGTTCGCCTGCTCATCCTTCGTTCCATACAAACCAAGGTCAATAGATTCTAGGTATCGGTCTGGTAGTTGGGACTGAATAGTTGGGCCTTTGAAACGATCGAGATCGTGATTGAGAAAGGCCGATAGAGGGCGAGCAGACCCCGAAGTGAGGAATTCAGTAGATATCAGAAAGCCTCCTTTGACGGTAAATACTGCATGAATACATCCGGCAGGAATGTAAATAGCGTCCGCTGAGGTAGTCTTGAAGATGAGTCCGCCTTCCATCTTAGCACCGATTCTGGCTAGTTTTCCCCGTTGTCCTTCTACTGACTTCATTTGTCGGAGGTTGTTACTTGTCGGTGGAAACATAATCCAGATCTTTTCTGTGGGTCCAATGGGTATGGAAAGTCCATCGCAGACGTCTAAGGATATGTCAGTTTGGTGCATCGAAAAGGAGTTTGTGGGGATCATACCGATATGCAGATCGGTGGTCCAGAATTTTGGGGTCAACAAGATCTGAGAATTTTTCGCTTCGGATGGTTCTACAAACTGGTTCAAGGCGGCCGGTGTAATCATGCTATCCTCAGGAAGTAGGTCAGGCAGTCGACACCCAATTATGGCTACGGGGTTTGCTTTATTCGGTGCGTGGAGTTGAGCAATGACCTTGAAAGGATCCATGGAACTATCGGGAATATCTTGGATAAATACTGGAATGTTCTCTGCGTAGAAACTTTGCTTTAATTCGTCGTCCCGAGAATATCCGTTGGCGATCAATCTCTGTGTTGCAACCAGAAGATCTGAAGCACTAGGCGCACCCGACTTCCAACCGCTTTCCGAGGCAAATAAGCCAGGACATCTGGTGGTAGAGTTGAACCACAAGTCTTTGGTATCATTTGACATATTCCTGGTGGTTGAAAGAGGTGTATCCCGAAGCATAGCAAGAGTGTTTGAAGGGAATTCATGTAAAATGTCAACAAGATCTTGATCTTTGTTGCCGGTTGCTGTCTATGAAATATTAGTTTCTAGGTAAATTCATAACATGAGTTTTCTTACAGCAGATTTGTTGTTTGAGAGGCCACTCGTATCTACGCCCGTAGAAATACGCGATTGGCTCAAAGGAATGATCAATGAAGCCCCCACATCGTCAGTGCTGAATCTTTCAAACAAAACGTTGGTGGGGGTGTTTCTGCGTTCATTATGTGGGGTTTTGGAGGGGCTTTGGTCTGGTGTTGTGAGATCAACAACTTCATCTCGCTTTGGCGTCGATTTGGATTTATGTTGTGATGGCCTGCTTGGGTTAGCACAATGCCTCTGATTCACGTCGAATCTTCCAATCTTACTTTGCTAGTCCGATTCCAGTTTCCTCAGACATAATCAAGACAATTAATTCTCGGGACTGGGAGCATTTTCCCAAAAGGTGTTTGCAGAGTTCGATCCAAGACTCGAACTTTGCTCTGCAATATGGACACCGTTTCATGCAACAAGCAATCTCTATACTGCCCTTCTCCTCTGGCCAAGTTGCAGGGTCAAATACGTGGCATCTGCAGGGAGCGGCGAGTCGTCGTTCTTTCGGCTTTGTGGAAGCCATTGTGATCACTCTTCGAGAACAGTTGGTTTGAACGTAAGCGGAAGAAGGTATCTGGTAGATAAAAATATGTGCTCAGTTGCAAGGTAAACGCGTAAAATCCGCACGCGTCAACACTTGTTGTTATATTGAATATCTCGGCCCTAGTAATCCACAACAAGTTCTCCACAGCTCAACCTCCACCGGTGAATCTCATTCATGTCATAGTAAATTTTTTGCCCCACCTTTGTAAGCCAGTGCCACGACTATTAAATACCAGCTCCACGTTCTCAATTCTCATCACAAACCTTTGCAAAGACTTCATACGAATACAATGGCAATAACCAGGGGCACCAGAAGCTGCACTGATCCCGCTCAGCCCGACGATGAGGAGGAGGAGTCCGATGACGAATCCACGGAGGAAGAAGATGCAGAAGCCGAGGCTGCTGAGGCTGCTGAAATTCAGAAGACCTTGAAGCAAATCGCTGTCTTGGTGAAGAATGTCGACACTTTGGAACAGGTCGCTACCATCAGTCAGTTGATGACCTCAGCGAAATGCACAAAAGAAGATGTTCGCACGCTATGCGCTTGCAACGAACATGCAGATGTTGTCGGTTTCCAAAAGTTCTGGCCGGAAGTCATCATGTACAGACTCACTGATCAGATATCAACATACTTCCTTTCTGGCCAGAGTCTTCGAAACAGTGTGAACGATCTCAGAGCTTTGGATGAGCTGGAAGTTTCGGTTGGCGGATGGGTCAAAGCGGCTCTCGATCATCGACTAGACAAAATCTTCAACAATTCCGGTATCGAGTATGGCAAGGGAGATCTTGAGAGCAAGCCTGCTGGTGAGCTGCTCAAGGCATTCATGGATGGATACAAGGCTCGACTCGGCTTCAAGAAATGGACTTATAACCGCATGAAAGTGTTTCGAAGCAAGATATACAATGTCCGCCACGGTTACGGCGAAAGTGTCCCTGAGTCCACAATTGGATCTGGTAAGTCTAATTCTATCTCAAATCATCGTCAACATTCTTATTGCTAAACATCTAATACAGATTCTCCTCGACTAAGCCTCTTAGATACTCCGGCAAAAGAGCTGGAGTTTCGACCACGCCCAAAGAAAGTTGCCGACATCGTGTCCGTCAAGCCAGAGGAAGTCAGCCAAGACGAGGAAGAAAGTCTCGATTCGTCAACCCACAGTGAATACTATAACGCCACCCCTTTGAAGCGTCAATGAAGTTCTTTTGGGGGAGATTTACAGCATTTGAAACGATGACAATGTGAGGAGGAAGGAAACGGTTTGGAAATTATGCACTTTTGTACGGAGATTGAGAGGAACTTTCTTTGGTTTTGGAATGAATATCAAGACTCGTGTTGCAAACTCAGAAGATGAAGACGAAAATGGTGGTGGTGGTTCCAGATACAGATGGATGATGTCACTAGAGATGGCTGGGAGTCAGCTAGCTGAATATGAGCTGGGAGTGATTCGGTACATCTTGTATGAAACCTTATCAAGAACAACCATAGAAATAGAGTGTGGAAATACTCAAGTTCTCTTGAAATTAACTCTGACAGAACTTCCCAGAGCTGGAGAGATCTGTGACTAATTCTCCTCATTTTTGAGAAGCTTTTCAAGGAATTCTCAAGGACAAGTCATTCCCTTCTTCAGCCTGAAAGCAGACTTCAATCACCTTGAAAGCAGAAGTCAACATTTTCTATAGTCGTAGCTACATATGAGCCCTGCAGTCACAAGTGTGCTCAAATATAAATCTGGTCAGCGTCGGTATTTAAGCGGACGAACCATTTGTCGATGATTTCCGGCCCTTCCGGGGTCAAAAGTTGGTTTTCATGTTTCCGGGAAGGCTGCCCAATAGGAGCCGGAATATAGAGTTTACCAAAAGGGCCCATGATTCCAACAAACATTCCACATTGGGGGTGCTTACCGCCAAAAATATATCACTAGTGACTGAATATTGTGTAATGTTGCCCTTCGTCTTTATCGAATTCGCATCTGTGCTCTTTATCCAAATTCCCAGTATGGATGCCATCAAGTCTGCAATCATTGGAGCCAGCCTCATAGCCCTCTGGTATTTCTTTAGCCGTAGCAAAGCAAACCGCATTGCTCACCAACAAGGCTGCGAACCTCCTCCAAAATACCCCCACAAAGATCCGTTCTTCGGACTTGATTACATTTTGGGTACTCATTTCGATATGCCTTCCATCTCTCACAACCACTTGCGCTATGGCAACACTTTCCAGACCAACCTCATGGGAGGCGTGCAGCTCAACACCTGCTCTCCCCAAAACGCTCGTTCGATCATTGGCCTCAACAAGCAATGGGGCGTGGAATCCTTGCGACTTCCTGGAATGGATTTGTTTTGTGGCAAGGGTATTATAACGTCTGATGGTACGCAATGGGAACACTCGAAAGATCTTTTAAAGTATATGTTCCGCACTACCAATATCGTGAAGTTTTCTGCGGTTGACCTTGCTGTGGAGGACTTGCTTCAACGTATCCCAAACGATGGTACGACTGTGAACCTACAGCCTTTATTCTACAACCTCATCAGTTTTCCGAGCCATGTCGCGATTTTAAGGCTAATCTAAGTAGTTTCTTCATACTGCAACTCATTTTCTACTCGGCTTCAGCGCTCTGTCGGAAACCCGGGACAGTGAGAATATTTTCGGAGACGTCGAAAGTTTCACCAATGACTTTCACGACTCCATGTTCCTGTGCGGCATGAGAATTGTCCTTGGATTTTTTCGCTTTCTGATACCTCGACGAAAGTTTGAAAAGGCGTTCAAATCTTCACATCAGTTCCTCGACTTCTACATCAATCGAGCTTTTGACACAAAGAGATCTCGCGAGTCAGAAAACGGCCCTGATAGCGATCAGAAAAGCACAAGCCTGATCGAAGGCCTTGTCTATCAAACGAACGACAAGATTGAGATTCGAAATCAGACACTGCAGATGCTGATGGCGGCATCAGACACAGTTTCTATTTTGCTGAGCAACTCAACCTTTCTCCTATCCAGAAACCCCCAAGTGTGGAAGGATCTTAGAGCCGAGTCTCTCTCCAGAAGCTCAGAAGCCCTTACGGTCCAAACTCTGAATGCCCCGGGCCTTCTGCGAAATGTTCTATTTGAAGGTATTCTCTTATCTCTTACCTCATACCGCGTGTATATCTAGCTACTCAAAGTCAAAGCTCTCCGTCTCTATCCCGTTTTCCCCGTCCTCGGCCGCGTCGCTCTCGTCGACACCACTCTCCCCGTCGGGGGCGGATCCGCCGGGAACTCACCTATCTTCGTCCCATCAGGGACTCGCGCCGATGTTTCTTTCTACACCATGTTCCGCGATAAGTCTATCTTTGGACCAGATGCTGATCAATTCGTGCCGAGCCGTTGGGAAACTCTCAAGCCTGACCAGTGGGAGTTTCTGCCGTTTGGGAGAGGGCCTAGGGTTTGTGTTGGAAGGAAAAATGCCCTGTTGGAGGCAAGTTATGTGCTAATGGTCCTTGCGGGGAAGTTTGCGAGGATCGAGAGTCGGGATGATAAGGATTATAAGGCACATATGAAGCTTACTTGTGGCAATGGCAATGGCTGCAAAGTTGCGCTATTTGAGAACTAGTTCTATTAGAACATGTACTGTGTGCAAAGCGGAAGTAATGGCTAACATGAAATGTCGAAATTCTATTCCACACTCCATGCCATTTTCGCAGGACGACTTCAAACTCCATGTTTACAGTAAAAAGAAACATTCATTTTATGGCCAACGACGAACAGATACCCCAGAGGCTCCAGTCTACACATTCATGTGCACCGTTCTGTTGATTCTTGTGCCTCGCTATTAATGTTTTCTAATTTGAATACTAGAGGTTTTGGGGGAGCGCACTACTTGATTGGCTGGGGCTATATTTACTTGGAGAGCGAGAAAAGGGGGTCATTCGCCAAGCGAATAATATATGGGTCACCATCGATTTGTCTAACATTTGAGATTCACTGGAAGATTTGTGAATGGTTCGATAGGATTCTCTATCCTGGTTTCTATCACCTGGGCCTCCTTCGAAATATTTTCCAAAAGCACAATCTGCGCGACCTCTCTCGTAGTGGCTCCCTCTTCCCATTCTTTCAGGTCGGAGCCAGTATGAAACTTCGCTCCTCCACAAGATACTGCTCGATAAAGGTCTGCAAGCTCCATACACAACTTCAAAGGGCGAACAGCTTTTCACTCTCCCTAGCTTCTTTCGTGCATCTGCAGTAAACGAAAATTTGGCCTCCAGATATTCTGCCTCTTTCGAAATAATAGTGGCGTATCATCGCTAACCTTCAGATGTGAGCATTTCTTGTGTCTGGCCGATCACCCTGCAGCTGAAAGTCATAATTGTCCACCGAATGCGCAAAATTCACATGCTTACCCAGCCCAAAATTCATCATTTCCACACTTGAATGTCCATATTGCAGGAAGTCGCCTTCGGTACCGCGACAACATGCTAATCTAAGGTTGGCCTGAGTTGAAGCGGGAAGGTCGGATAGAAGTTACTTGAATGGTCAGATGAAAGATCGGCATCCACTTCGAAGTAGCACATTGTCAGACTTTTAAGCAGCACGAGTACTTGTACTTCGTGCGGCAAGAAAGCTCTGTATCTCGGTGTCTGACGAATCAGACAGCTTGGAGAGTCACACGTATTGTAGATCGCGTATCTCGTACGTCACACTCAGACTCCAATAGGCTGGAAGTACCGCACGAAGTCGTCCATAGGAACAATGTCCGCACGTTAAAGAAATTGGTATCTTCAAGAGGAGACATATTAGCTAGGACTTGCTTAACCTTGCGTCGATAGATATTAGTCGCAGGCGTCTGTGATTTTTTATACCTCTGAGTTTACCCGGACTTTCCTCTCTGTATAATATCTACACGTATATTTGTTTTTTTAGTCGTTTCGCCAACAGAAAGCAACATGAAGACATGCATTCTCCATTCATCCTACGAGGGAACAGATCATATGCTCGAAGACATTGACTGCTATCTCCCCGATCCTTCCCCATATACCACCCAGCATAGCTTCGATCATGTCATGGTGAAGAAAGCAACTGTCAGAGAAGACATCGATGCTGCAGTCGCCAAATCGTATGACTTCTACTTCAATTTCATGTGGGGCCAATGGGAGGACGACGTGGCAGGCATCGAAGCTATTCGCTATTTCGAGTCTCTTTCGCTGCCGCACATTGGCCATCCTTCGAGAATCCTTGACCAATCCAAGGAGACGTTTTACAAGGCTGCTAGAGATCTTGGCCGCCCCCGAGTGCCGGGAACAACGAAATACCCGCTGTTTGTGAAGCCGGCGGTCAGCTGTTCGAGCATGTTCATTGACGAGAAGTCCTTGTGTCAGAACGAAGGAGAGTTGAAAATTGCAATCGAAAATGTGGACAAAGATCTTGGTCCCCGTCGGCAGACACGACAAAATGCGCTCCAACAACATCCTAATGGCGCGGGGATAGACGGAGCAGCCTCGAAGCATGTGGTGAATGGCTTTTCCGTCTCCGACGACATCATTGTTCAGGAGTTTGTTGATGGCCAAGATTATTCCTGTGTCGTTATTGAGCACTGCAATACGCCCATCGCTCTAACTCCAACGAAATACATTTACCCCTCATCAGTGTCGTCTAACAAAGAGATATTTTTGACTTTCAGTCTCAAATTTGACCCTAAGCTTAGGGCAGAACAGTTGACGGAGAAAGACGCAAACCTAATCCAAGTCCTGCAGAGAACTGCCCGGGAAGCATGGGAGACAGCCGGCATGGGAGGGGCGACCTGGTGCAATGTGGATATGAGAGTCCCGAGTGATGGACAGCCTGTAGTGATCGAGGTCAATCCCATGCCTGCTATATTTCTTCCAGTGGGACATCAATGGTATGTTTGAACATTGGTTTGATTTTCGTTTGAGCCCTATTTCTTCTGCACCCAAGTTCTAATAGTTGTTTTGTAGGGAGGATCCGGTAATAGCAGACTCTTTGCCTGGTGGGCATCGCGCTTTGCTCAACATCATCATCGCAACGTATTACCTGCGGCAAAGATCTCAAGAGAAGGTTGAAAAATTTGCCGGCGTCTATGATAACTTAGCGCCTTGGTATGATACCTTAAATGGCAACGCTAACTTCACCTGCAAGGTCATGGCACAAGCTATGCTAGAATGGGATTATCGAGGCGCGGTTCTTGACCTTGGTTCAGGAACAGGTGGGTTTGGCCGCGTTCTAAGAACCGTGGTTGGCAAAACACCTGGAGATTCCCTCGTTGGAGTAGAAATATCCCCGGAGATGGTCAAAATTTCGCTTCAGGGATCGTTGTACGAAGAAGTTCACGTTGGGACTGTCCAGCAGGTCATTCCAACGTTGGGCGCGTTCGATCACATTGTTATGTTTAACGTGGCTCATTTCTTTTCGACAGAAGAGCTTTCTCTGGTTCTGAGTTGCTGCTTACGTTCAGCAAGAAAATCTGTCACATGGGGCTGCGAGGAGATCCCTGAAGCTTACAATGAAAATTTGGTGAGAATGGGGGAGCCACACAGCTTTATGGTAGGCAAAACCCATATTGATGAAATTGAAGCCTTTGGAGTTCCCAAAGGATGGAAACGCGTGGGCAGTTTTCGAAAGCTTGGCTGGACGTCTCCTAAGACTGGTGACGATGTATATACGACTGTCATTCGGTACGAGCGAGTCTAAGACTCTTCTCAAAAAACAATGAGAGAATATAGTTGGCAGCTCTTGAATTTCCCATTCCTCTAGAACAGCTCCACTTTCGAGAAATATTTGCCAGTCGATATTTTAAGCATGTAAACCAAGTTGTCCCGAACCCGTAAACTCAAAAGCTTGGCTCCAATCATAAATCTTACTGTCGTCAAAGGTGGAAGTCCAATCGAATCCTAGTTCAGCATCTGTGAAATTATACCCCGCAGTGGGGTCTTGACTAAATGGCATGAATGAGCTGGAATCGAACTCGATCGTGTTTGTGAAGAGCTGCGGCGCATTGATCTGGCCATTCATCGACATCGTTGGCTGAGTCCCCTTCATTTTCCCTATCCGAACCTTTCCAAAATACGGTATCACCGCTTCGTATCCTTCAGGGCCTGTATATGTGCCTTGGTGGGCCATCGAGAGATATTCGAGGAGTTGTGCGGCTTGTCCAGCCACGGAGCACTCCATGCCTGCGGCGACGCTGTCAAAGTGTTGAGTCACATTCTGCACTAAGCCCCAATCCTCCCCTTCTTGGTATATGCAGTCAGAAGGTTGTGAAATGAGCTCAATAACAATCAGGACGGCAGAACTGAAGACTTGGAAATCCATGAGGTCGCACATGATGATACTGTCCCCGCCGTTGCTTCGCAATGTTCGATAGGCTTTGATCATCTCCCTTGAGGCATTCATGGCCGCTTTCTTGTTGTGCTCATACCGTTTGTCCTTTGATGCTTGGAGAACGTAGGGCAAATGGAGATTCCTGCAAGCCTGGTAGTAATAAATTTTGATGGATTGCCGGCCATAAAGTTCGTACAGGGGTATATCAGGCGTTGAAATGGTATCCCACCAGTCCGTTGGTATTGCTGCTTGGCAACTTTCCAGTTCCTTTTCGATGTTTGCTGTTGCAGAATAGCTAACCTTGTTAAAGTTTTGATTGCGGTCGGTAATATGGCCAGCGATTATCGCGATGTTGTACATTGCACGAGCGGTGAAATGCTTCCCTGCCAATTCCGCCGAGAGTCCAGGGTGGGATTCTGCAATGCCATAGGGGAATCCTAGAGTTGCTGACATGTATCTATCGAATTCCCAAATTTGTGTCCACATAGCTCTGTGATGTTCCTCAGTGTTATCCTTCACATGATGGAGACCAAGCAGTATGCAGAGATTCATGGCGTGTCGAGTATCAAGCCAACATTTGCGCGGCTTACCCATATTGATATATAATTTTGCTCGTAGCATGAGGCATTGCACGTCTTCGAAGGTTTTCTCTGAGTCTTGGTTGATGGATAGGAGCGTGTCCGCGCCGGACAAGTACGAATCCACCAGAATTTTCTGCTGGGAAGGTAATTGTCGCTGCTGTGCAAAGCTATTTGGAAGCTGCTGAATGCAGAGTGCAAGCCAAAGGATAGACTTTGCTGCTCTTGAAGGAACGCCCGAGTCCAGATAGTGGAGGATGAATTCCTTCGCGGTGTAGGCCGACGTAACAGGTTGTATGCTATCATCATTTGCTACCAGATCATTTGGGGTTACCGTCCAAATAGGCCAGTATTTTTCTGTGGTGTCCAGAATTGCTATTAGATCCTGGGTGCTAGGCAAGAACGTACTAAGAGCTCCAACACACGCATTCACACGTCGCTCTATGGTCGCGTCAAGGCGTTCTCTGTCGTCCTGTGAATTGTTTCTTTGAATGAACATTGCATCTTTGAACAAGTTAAGCAAAGGGGCATCTTCAGAATAATCTTGCTGGTCCGGGAAGTCATTCAAGTGTCCAGATTCCGAAGTGTCCAGGGAAGCGCTGCGGCCAGTCGATGAGCCTTCCCCTGCTCCCGTGCCCGGGGTGGAGACTGGCCGAAGGCGTTTCAGTGCCTCTCCGGCGCTTGTCTTAAAATCAGCCATACTGACAGACTCAATATCGACGTCAATAGCCTTGCAGATATGGCTGACCATGCCTTCCAGCTCTTCTAATCTTTGCTGCATATTGCCCTCATGACGCCTCCTGCTAGAGCCCGGCCCGGCCTGTTGAGGCACGCATTGAGCGCCGTGCGTAACACACTCCTTGCAAGAACTCTGCTCTCCCTCGAAAATACAACGCACTTTACGCCTTCGACATTCCGCGCAGCTCTTCGTACCAATTCGCATCCGTTTCAAGGGCCGGTCGCCGGGCTCGCTCTGCGGGGTCTGCATGCTGCCGCAGCAAGAAAGGCAACGGCCGATGGAAAGATAACAAGACGCTATTGATATGGGCTAAGAGTGGGGAAATTGGAAGATTGCGTGACGCTGGAGTATGTTGTTTTGCGCTCGTCCGAGCCTCAAGCTGACGACAAGACGTTGATTACGAAGGGGCCCCCGCAGCCGAGACCCCTGAAGTAAGCGACAGGGGGGTGCCCGAGCCCGAACGGGAAGCAAATCGACGGGACGGTTCTCAGACTATCTCTTTAGTGCTCGGTATATTTCTGCTTAATATGGCGACATTCAAGCTATTTCCAGCATATGCATTATATTAGAAGAGTGGTTTCCTTTTTAAAACTAATAAATATACAGCGATAATAGAAGTAGGACGGTCAAAAGGTCACGTTTTATTAGAAGTGAGTCAGTAGAACGTTCCACACCGTTTCGAGTTGCTGAAATCTTTCGTAACTGCCATTTCTTGTTTTAATTTCCATTACCCCTGATCTCCTTTTATTTTTAGGCGGCGCAGTAAGGGGAACATAATGCGATTGATCAAGGCCTGCGAGTTCGGACGAGTTCGCACCAACTCGGACGCAAGGTTTGTTACACGAGGATTTGTCCGAATATCCTTTCTATATCCTAAAACCCGTTCACTTCTGTAAGCACTCGCGCTTCGGACAAAAATTGTCCGAATCATGAAACGCGGACTTGGATTGCAGGCCATACGTACAGTTCAAATTCAGCATTTAATTTCAGCATATGTATTTAAGTAGCTAATATCGACCACTAGATTTATTTCCACATCAACAGCGATACTTTAAAGTCTCACATTCAATCAGCCGACTCTCTTTGTCTCAAACCATCCAAATTGCTCTTCAGCCAGCAAAGGACTCCTTTTACAAACAACACGTCTAATCACACATCTCAATCACACCAACCATGTCTCTCGCCCCTCAACTAAACGCCGTGCTTGAGGGCTTCAAGAACGCCCCTACCGCTATCAAGGAGCCGATCATCAAGTCACAAGCCGACATAATCGCCTCTTTCGACCCCAAGAAAGCAATCCAGCCCGGCACCAAGCTCCCTCTCTTTGCCCTCAGCGACGCAACCGGCAAGCAAGTCAGCAGCGCCGACCTGCTCGCCAAAGGCCCGCTGCTCATCAACTTCTACCGCGGCGAATGGTGTCCATTCTGCAACATCGAGCTGCGAGCTCTGCAGCAACGCTTGCCGGAGTTCGAGTCCAAAGGCGTGACACTCGTCGCTATCTCTCCCGAGCTGCCCAACACGTCGCTCACGACCACGGAGAAGCACGAGCTCAAGTTTACCGTGCTCAGTGATGTGGGTAATAAGTTTGCGAGGGAGCTGGGCATTGTGTGGGATATGCCGGATGAGCTCCGGCCGATCTTCGACAAACTGGGGCATGATTTGAAGGCTAAGAATGGTGATGATTCGTTTGCGGTGCCTATTCCGGCAACGATTTTAGTGGATGGCAAGGGGGTGGTTAGGAACGTATATGCGGAACCTAATTATACGAAGCGGTTGGAGCCGCAGGTTATCATGGAGTGGATTGATGCTTTGTAAGAGAGTTGATGGCGTGGTGGAGAAAGGGTCTGCGCCAGTGGGCAAGGCTATACTTGTCTACCTTTGAACCATTGCTGTTCACAAAAATACGTCCCAAAAACTAGCAGTCCATATGATCCAATTCAAGATTCTCTTGGAATAACCAGTTCTACTATATCCAAATCAGCTCCCATTGAGCGAGTTTCCATCTAACAGGGGTCAGGAGAGAAAATACACGACTTACAATTTGGTCCCCTGCCAACCAGATTTGCTCTCTGTTAGAAGACTGTAAAGCAGGCAACAAGAAAGCGAGATCACATGCTCCAACCCGATCGAAATTCATTCAAATAGGCAAGATTGGTCAACAATGAAATACTGCAAGGCAATGGCGACAACAAGGAAGCCACACGCAAAGCTAGAATTCCATCTATTATGCAAGCCCCCGCGCAAAACAACACCGCCGGAACAATGAAAGCATGCATGCGATCGCCACCCTCGCTACGCTTTATAAGGTGCGCCTACTAAAATGAGCGTAAGGATGCGCAGGTACCTGCTGGTCTGGGACAGTGCCGGGGCTAGCGTTAAGCTTAAGTTTATTTTTGTAGTACGAGATATTGGTATTCTGGAATAGGAAAGCCGAAGGAGCACAACAGCAAGGCCAAGAAAGAGTAGTAATTCAACTTTCGCGAGGTTTGAATATGGATCAGAAAGTAAGAGAGAGCACGAGGTACTTCCCTGCCGTTAATTCATATGTCATTGCTTCTCTTTTGGTACATCTATACATATCCAAGCCCATCATACACATACAACCCATGCCATATC
>QGMK01001049.1:0-13812 GCA_007825345.1 Lachnellula suecica
GGTAGGGTCGCTTTGGGAGCTGGTGGTTTGCGTGCTCCGGGTGCTGGATGTAACTGTTGTAGATATCATGGTAAACTCAGCAGATCTTGATGAAAGTGTTTTGGCAGGTGGTAATATAGTAGTCGTAGTATGGGAAGGACCAATCATGTTGATTGGATTTAAAGGCCCTAGATCAAAGATCTTCCCAGAGCAGCAACTGCTATCCACACCACAGCAAAATTCGCCTACATCACACATGTACAGTGACTGGCCACCAACTGAGGGTTCTGAGTTTAATCTATTTAGTGGCCTTCCTCATAAGATACAAAGTATATAACTTACGGCCCGGGCATACGTTCAAACAACTTGTAGAGTTCCATGTCCGATCTGTACAGGCACCGATGCCATACTCTCCTTTCGCAGAATTTATCGGGCCACCGCACATGCCGTTCGAATAGCAGATCGGGTCCGAGCCGCAACACATGCTGACGTCCGCGTTGGGCGCGCAAGGGGAATCCGAGTTTGGAGTGCCATCTCGAGCATAGCAGGTCGCCGACACTCGAGTCACAGCCGCAAACAATAGAACAGAAGAAATAACAGTATTCAATATTTGCCTCATTGTAGAACAAATGGGAAAAGGTCGTATTAGCTAGTCAAAGAAAAGGGATCGGCATTCTGACAAGGGAGAAGCGTAAATTTGCGCGCTCTGCAGGAATACCTCAGCTTGACACAGCCGTTTTACTGCAGCACACTTTTGATCCTGTTGATACAGTCTCGTGATTTGTATGCAGGGGAAGCGAGACAACCATAGACGGTTGCATTCATCCGGAGGATCGATCGCACAGATTGGTGGTACAAGTACACAAAGGATTCAAGGCAATACCCAGCTATGCCTTACTTGGGGGCCACGCGAATATGTTACTCATTGCATTTAAAAAACGGCGAAGTGCCAAGAGGTAACGCAGTGTCTCAGCTTCAGTAAAAGAATGAGGCTGGCTCCAATATATAAATCGAACGGGGGCGCAAGCACGGCCAGCTTCAATGCACTTGGAAGAAGGTTCTCGAGGCAACCCACTTGGCAACTTGCAACCATTCATTCCAGGTGAAAGAAGGTCAACCTACCTTGTACCAATAGACACGCGCATGTTATGAGGCTCAGTACTTTGCCATTTGCTGTTCTATACCTGAAGGGATCCCGCGCCAGTTAATACCATAACGCCCCCGCCCATATCCGATGAACGCCAGTTTATGCCTCGATGTTGTAAAGTACCCGTCCGCTCAATCTCGTACTGAAGGGCTCCTGGGTTCAAATGTCTCACCACGCACGGCGCATTTCAAAACCCCTCGAAGAAAGCGCAAGTGTCGCAACGCAAGCACCAGAGTAGAATGCGCTCATTGTGGGTCTCCAGGCCGCTTGCTGTTGCAACTGACGATTCTGACCTTCTCTGCCGTTACCGTTTGGCTAGAGTTCTCCATCTTGAAGGTCACATCTTTGATCAGGAAGGTCCAGACTTCGTCGCAGAAACGGTAAGTGTCGAGGTGACCCTTGAAGATCGAGATTAGCCATTGCCCCTCCATCGGTGCGCCCATGAAGTAAGTACCTTAAACGTCAATCGCGCCTTCACCTTCTCAGCTAACACCTCAGTAATGCTCCTATCGAAGTTCGCCAGGATTTTCATTGCCAGCTGGGGCTCGATGCGACGCTCGCTGATCAGGTCGTCGAGGGTGTCCGTGAGCGCCATGCCGATGCTAACGAGCACACATTAGTTTCCTGATAGATAGCAAGATAGATCGCATAGCAAAGAAGAGGCACAGTACCTGCTACGGCGATAGAGCTCGTAAAAGGACTGTGCATTGGCGGCCATGATGTTTGCGCTGGGTGAAGCCGGCGATGTAGTGGGATGGTTTGCTTTGTTGCCTGGATGCTCGATATGTTGGATGGGGGAGGCGGCTAGCGGGGTTGAGCCGCACAAGCGCGCGCTAAAGCGTAATTCCTGTACGGCGGCCGACAAAGCTCGTTTTGATGTGGAACCGAGACTTGAAGATGCATATGGCAACCTAGCTTGACGACAACAACTCACCTCTGGTTCAATTCTCCACGCCCAATTGTGCCGACAGTATGAGTCTCAAATATGGCTTCGGTGGTGCTACCACAGCCTTGACAGTGGTGGGAGCTTGTGAGTTGCAGAAAGGCCTGGCTTGAGGGGTGGCACTGACAGCTTGTAGATATGCTCTTCACTGGCGACGGAGAAGCTTTCAACGTACGTTCTGGGATCCTAGACTGTTATTGGAGCTGGGACTGATATATGGGACAGGTCGGACAATTCCTCGAGGAAGTGTCGCCGTACGTCTGGGCAGATATGGGCATTGGTTTGTGCATAGGATTGTCTGTCGTTGGAGCAGCATGGTACGGGTCCTTTCTACCCCTCGTGTATCTATCATCGCTAACAGGCTGGGAAGGGGTATTTTCATAACAGGATCTTCGATTGTCGGTGGAGGTGTGCGGGCACCTCGTATTCGAACCAAGAACTTGATCTCGATCATTTTCTGCGAAGTCGTGGCTATCTACGGCGTCATCATGTCGATCGTGTTCTCTGCGAAGCTTCAGGTTGTTACAGGGGAAGCGTTATATTCTGGACAGAGTTATTACACCGGCTATGCGTTGTTCTGGGCTGGTTTGACTGTGGGACTGTGCAATTTGATCTGTGGTGTGTCCGTTGGAATAAACGGCAGTGGTGCTGCCTTGGCAGATGCTTCTGATCCGAGTTTGTGGGTGTTTCCAATCACATACGATCGTAAGTTTGCTGATTTGATTGCTTAGATTCGTCAAGATCCTGGTTATCGAAATCTTCAGCTCTGTCCTCGGTCTCTTCGGATTGATCATCGGGTTATTGGTTGCACAGAAGGCGACCGAGTTCAGTGATTAGAAGGCTACTCCTGGGTTTGTGAGAGGAACAGAGAGAGACTTTGACCGAAAGAATGACTCAATATGGCGGGTGCACTTGTGTATACCAGCGAATCGATGGGAGAGAAAGGCGTTCAGGTAGAAACGGATGTTATCTGTTTGGTGAGGGTTGCATTACTATGCAGTGGTGCTAGCTTGTATGTATCATATGTTTCATTGCAAAATGCAAGATCATTATTCACATGTTCCGCCGAAATGCAAGTCACGAATAGGTAGGAGTTCCAAAGGTCTCCATTGCGTGTCATTCTCAGACCGGAAGGAACTAGCGGTTAGAAGTTAATCACTGTTCTTAAGAAAGGAAGTGGCATACTTTCACCGCTCCTGCCCTTACTCCTGTCCGCCGTCAAAACTTCCCGGAACCTGCCTCGCGACCCTTTCTCATCGACATTCATCAGAATATACATTGTCTATCCCCAACTCCCCGGCACGTCTGCATATAATCATCAGGGCTATTCCAAATATTTACCACACAGCATTCGTTTTAACGGGCTCCTCAACACTCTTTCGTGCGCAGAAGCTACACTTTACTCTCTCGCAATTCAGGAGCGTGCCGTAAGGAGCATCGGCTTCACTAGATATCACTTTCTTGCAACCAACATAATAGCCACCTTCATATCCAGCACCGGTACCACCAATCGCCATGGCAACTCAGTATGTTATCTTTGTTTTTATAGTCATTCAGAACCGAGCAACCATAACATTCCGAGCGAACCGTGAGAGGCGCTTCGCTCCTTTTGGTTTCCCTTTGCTTTCTTCAATGTTCCTGCTAACTTGTCATCAGAGGCGTGGGTGATCAGAGCTCTGCTCATATTATTAATGTCCAGAAAGAGATGGCCGATAGCATTGCTGCTGCTCAGGAGTTTCGGACACCTGTAACAAATAAAGGTATACGTAGGTCTCTCTTTTTTCACATTCATTCTAACAAGTGCTAGAGGAATTGTGTCAAAAGTTTGCTTTATATCAACGAAAGAAAGGCCTCCCAGCAGAGGATATTGAGCGTCTACGGGTGGTATTTGAGCATTTCGCCGTCCACGACGGGGAGGTCAAATGTAAGCCGGTCTCGATGTATTCCATAATATTGATATCCAGGCACTGCAAGACTTACTAAATTGAACTTTACATCTCGAATGCCTGGGCAATCATTCATCATTGGGTTTTAGTTTCCAGATTTCAGAGCCTCACATGCTAAACGTTTAAACAGACTGGAATCAATTGAGATTTACCCGGTTTCTCGCTTTCGTCTCATCAGCACACCCTCCGTGGCTGGAAGCAGCCCCTGTCATGTATCGACTATTCCAGCAGCTTGGATCCTATCCATATCATACCCAGCCTGCTAGGAACACTCTCACATTTGACCAAATGGCTGTAGCAGTTCTGATCCTCCTTGGTCGCTTCACATTTGTGAAAAGCTCAGAACGATACTGGAAGATTCGTAGACTATTGTTCCAGAGTCTCACTCCTCGGCAGGGCCACGGCTATCGAACAGTAAAAAGTGATGAAGACCTTCGCGATGCCCACAAGTTTCTAGAAAAAACCAGCCTTCGAGGCATAATTGACCCTAACGATCCAACGCAAAGAATACAAGGTCCTGCTGTACCAGTACCAGTACCAGCTCTGTTTCCCTCTTCATACTCATCGGAGCTCAGTGGTAGGCTTCCCGAAGCCGAAATTCGCGTATTTCTCGAATTGTCACTTGCACATAGTTCTGAGCCAAACCTGGCTCGTAAATACCGCGATATCGAACGTCACTTGCGCAAGCTTCTCGGGCAGGAAATTTTTACTGGATATTCTGACGGCACGCTCGGATGGACGGCATTCATACAGCTGATGGGAGGTGAAAAAAAGGGCTTAATGGTACGTTATTTGCTTCTCTTCAATGTCTCACATGGCAACGCAGATTTAACATGAGACAGAGCCGCATTATTCTCCCAGCTATGCAACAGCTATTCTCCCCTGTTCTAGATGAGGGTTGGCTGAGGACTTTGATCTGGATAGAATCGCTTCCCAGTGATAGAGATATGTCTGATCCAGAGGCCGACAAATGGGGGAAGCGTCAAAGGACTCTTTCGGGAACCATGCAGGAATACGTTCGCACACAAGCTATGTTATTTTGATGTGTTGCTTTGTATGGACGGTTTCTAGGACTTTGCAAGCGCGCTCCGTTTTCCCCACGAAAGGCAGGTAGACATGGTGCTAGCCAAATAGCGACGATAATAGCACCCTTCAGCGAAATCCACTTCTTTTTCTCGCCTTGAGATTGCCGTTTTGAGAGTGTTTTGAATGTGCCTCAATGTAGTGAAAATGATCCACTCGCTTTAATTTTGTGACATCGGAGGGATGATATCAGACCCAGCCATGGCTCCGCTCTTACTTATGGTTTCTAAGTCTCCACTGTTGAAAAGTTGCTCTTAAATCCGGCGAACCGGACTGCTATCAGTCATTCAGGATTACAGCGAAGTAAGAGCACGAGGCTTGGCTCAGCGCACACCTGGCCTGCTTCGCTCGAGTTTACGAAATCCGTGCTAGGTGGGCTTCTCTAGATACTGATCGGGCTCTTACTCCCTCAAAGGTGTTGAAGCCCATATTGTCTCTGTAGGTTCTTGGGGTGTTATCCTGCTGTGTTTAAGTACCGTATCAACTCGAAAATAAGTCCATAAAAATGTCTCAGTGGATGTGGGACTTCTATATGGTCCTATTTTCGGATCGAACCGGTAATACATGCTTGGGAATAATCGCCTTGTCAGTGGTAGGGCTGGACTCACGTTCGTGAATTCATGTTCCGGATAGGGAATTCTGTCGTATTTAGATATTTTCTTTATCCAAGATTGAAATACGCAGAGTCTTTCCCGGAATAAGACGGCAGGCTCATGGTCTGGATTTGTGGCTGCTCGGTCAGCCGGTGAGTACAGTTTCGCCTCCCATCTTCCCGACGTTTTGTGGAAAGCCATATTACTCTCCCCAACATCGGTGGTGAATTGCATGATAAATCCGGTAGTTTGACAACAACGTATTTTACTCGGATATCTTCTGAGACTTCGGGGACGAATACTCCTGGGCAGGAGCCAGATTCAGAACCAGGCTCCATGGCGTCGGTACGGCTAGAAACTCGCTTCCAAGAAGTGTTGGAAAACTGTCCAACCATTTCAAATTTTCATAGGGTTGAAGATATCTCGAGTGATGGCAATAAATAATACAGACCAGTTACAGAAGCATATTGACCTGCAGTTCGTCCATCGAAAATAGCTGTGTGGAATGATGCAGAGCTCTTTTTCATCGGTGCCTCGATTCACTCCTCTACATTCAGTATATAACGAAGGCGGCTCTACTCGCAATTTTGAAAGGCACGCTAGGACGAAGCAACTACAAGAGTCTCAAGGGCCTTTTGATTTTGTGCTACAAAGCTGCTGGGGTTGCACACACTTCAGCATCCAGAAAACCTTGAGAGAAATAGCTCAACTTACCTGGAATGATTCTGGGAAAGCTAGGCGAAATGGATCTTGACAGCATTACAATCCTTGAGAGCAGTTGCTTCATCCACCGTGATTCCCATCAAACATTCCCCGCAAATGGCAAACGCACATAATTTGGGCAGCGATCCATCCGGAAAAAGGGAAGGGCTTAGCAAGTCAATATGCAGAAATCTCACACACCAGATAATGCTACGTTTCGTATGGTAGAGAACCGCTAGTCTGACTGTCTCATAGACTGAGGTTAGATATACTCCACGTATTTGTCTCCGTGTCCGCATTCCAGAATTCAGACCCAATTTTCACGAATTGGGGTATAGACCAGCGCTTTGTTGAGAATTTGATTTGGCATGCACCTGCCTAGTTGAGCTATCTCGCTTGCTTCGATGTAAAGCTATATAAACGAATTTAGGAGAAGAGAGGGAGGGTATGAACTGACAGTTCGAGTTCGATCTGACCATGGGTGTGTGGATACTGAAATCTGAGATCTCAAACCTGAAAGATATTTTTCTCTGGAAGTTCGCAGGTATGTATACTCTCAGAAATCTTGCTGAAAAGGTGGTGAGGTTTTTGCAAAGAGGGGTGTTTTGACAGCAGCAAACTTTAGACAGCAAAATGATTTCAAGTTACCCCGAGACGAGGTGCGGGTGCCCTTGCCGTGTTTGAAGCGTACCATTAACTCAATGGATTGAGATGTAGAAGCGAAGTACAGGATTCTCACTCCACGAAGCATGTGAGCTTTGCGTAAACCCTTCTTTTCGGATACAGAAGCAGGTCGACGTCCTCGTCGGGTGTGTGACATGTATACCCACCTCGGCCTTCCTACTCGCACCAAACCCGAATTGACTGCTCACTTCTCAATATTCACCGTTACCCCCTCATCGTATCTCATGGCCCTTTGAAAAGATATAAAATAACCAGAACCAGCCTATTCCTCGGCATCAACAAAACAAATTGGTGGATGCGAGCACATGACGTGATGCTCTTGTCCAAGACCTCGGCCTGTTCCTTTCTATCCAAACCAATAGAGCTGCTAAAAAGGGCAAGTTCTGCTTCATTCAATGTCTCGGCCACAAGATGAACAGGTATAGAAACCGCGAACAAACGAACGAATGTTCTGACAGCGGTATTCAACATGACAGCAACTGCACTCACTTTACCGAACGAATTCCATCGCCTTGAGCTCCATGGTAAGGTAAAAATAGAAAGTAAGATCTGACGTATAAACGGCAAGGGACCTTGCCAAGCTCAATAATGACATACTCATACGAGGTCGTTGTCATATACCACCAACTCGATGGACTTCACCTGTCGGCTCTCTGACAGGCCTTAAGTACCCCAGCCTGAGTCACATACCTTCTTATCACTAGCTGATCTTTATAAGCGGAAAACGCTACTAGATATGCTTTGATGGCTATAAAGAAGCGGCGCCAGACTTAGTAGTTGGTCAATCTAACCATTCTAGCAACCATAATCATGGGCGGCTCACTGATGAAGAGAGGACGTCCGAAAGAGCCGGATGTGGAAAGAAGATGTCTGTTCTGATCATGTGTTCAAGATCACCTCGGAGATTTGTAGAAATAAATCTGCTCGCTGAAAAATTGCTGTCAAGAACATAAGCGCTGTCTTCACTTGCAGCGTTCAGATATATTTCAACTCACGACAGATGCGGAACATTCACTAATAAACATAAATCCTCTACCTCGATCGAAAGGGTACCAAGCACAGAAGAGCCTTCGCGAGACAGCAACTCGTCGATGGGCGTTTTTCCGGACCAGATTGCAATTTTGGATGTTCCAAGTGGCCATACAAGGAATATAAATACCCCATCCTCAAGAACATCCATCACATGTGACTTCACTTCTTCCTAGAAAAAAACACGGGACTTACTTGAAGCGTTTATTTGCTGGGATATATGAACAAGTCCCTCCAGTTCTATTAAGATCGCAAGAAGAAATTACCAAGCACTGTCCCACATGCATGAGTGGGCGGTGTTTGTTGCCGAGCTTTGAAGTTTGCCTGCCAACTTGGTTTTGAAGAAATTGCAGACCCTTACTTTGGAAGTATGGATGAATGAATGAATATATGGATATTCGGAGAGAATTGTTGTCAAGTAAAAAGTTGCTGTCATTCGTTTCTGACTTCTGAGAGAGGGGATTTAGATGAAAGAAAACATGAGAGATAGGGGGAGTTGAGTGCAAAAGAAAAATTAATGAGATGATGCTGGTCGCTGACTGGGCGAGGAAAGGGTTCCTGGCCGAATGACCTTGAAAATGGCTAAGTGTAGTACAAGTAATGATTCAAGACCACTGCGGGTGTGGTTTTTATATAGAGCACAGAGAGAGAGAACGGGGTAACCCGGTTGCAAGCCACTAGGCAGACAGATGCTGGGCTTCGAGACACAAATTACAGCGCCTCAATCTCAAACCAAAGTCTCATAAACCGCGCATCATTTCATCCTAGGTATCTCTTAACACAATAGGCGCAGAGTCCCTCACTCTCCCAAACAACGAAAGACGTATCTATCCCAAGTACCCCCCATCCCTACCGTCCATCACTTATCCAACCTTAACCAATCTACGCAGCATTCGCCTTCTCAATAGCAGCCCTCAGCGCCTTCGGGTTCGCGCCCACAACCTCCTCAACCTTCTCCGCGTCCTTGAAGATCAAAAACGTAGGCATGGCGCGGATACCGAGCTCCTGCGCAACATCGGGCACCTCATCGACGTCGATTTTCACGAAGTGGATGTTGGGGAATTCGTCTGAGAACCTGATTACACCCCATGTCAGCAAAGAGAAAGGAGGAGGGGGAGGGGAAGGGGGACGTACTTGACGACCTCAGGCGCAATGACCTTGCAGGGTCCGCACCAGGTAGCGAAGCAGTCGAGGACGACGATTTTGTTTGCCTTGAGGGCGGAGTCGAAATCGGGCTTGCTGTGCATCCACCACATTAGCACTTCTTCCAATCCAATCTAGCTCGCTCGCTCAAGGGAGTAACATACTTGGCAAGGTTATGAACACCCATCTTGAACGCTGAGCTCTTGAAGCCTCTGATAATCGTATTCTTGTTTGTGGATTGAAAACTGGAAGCTCTAAACGTAGCCTTGGTAAGCGATGCAGGTAAAAGTCTGAGTGACATGTAAAAGGAAGACAAGCGGGTCGTTGTTTAAATAGGTATTGTTGGTTGTTGTTGAAAGGATTGCTGTGGTTTTGATTTCTAAGTCGCCTTTGGAAGGGTCTCGCCGGCGATGACGCCTGCCTCGCTTGCGGTGGTGGTGGTGGTGGTGGTGCTTAGTAATACAACAGCAGCACTCGCCATGCGGTGCGCCCGCACTGCACTGCAATGGGTGATTCCAGAGATTGCCGATGCGTACGGCCGTTGTTGTGTCACCGTATCGATCTGCCAGCCTCTTCCGCGCGTGATTCCAAAAGCTGTGCAGGGGTGAAAGGAAAGGATATGATTACTTACTTTGACGTTGGAGATGTGGAATCTAAGAGAACGGATATGTTGGAGAAGAAGGAAGAAAGGTATTTGTGTTTCGAGAAGGAGATGCTTATCAACCCCGCGAGGAGGGGTCGGCGTCCTGCGGGAGTGCCTGACACGTGA
The DNA here is from genome assembly GCA_007825345.1 of Lachnellula suecica. NCBI lineage: Eukaryota > Fungi > Ascomycota > Leotiomycetes > Helotiales > Lachnaceae > Lachnellula > Lachnellula suecica. Next base: position 10,019 of record QGMK01001049.1, read on the forward strand.
TGTATGACGTGCTTGACGCTCGACGAAAGTGAGTGTATTGATCAAAGAGAGATAGCGAATATGCAAGCAGACAAAGCACGGCATCATGGAAGTATTGTCAAGGTCAAAATGTTCAATTATTATCGTCTCCTTCAAATACAGAAGAACAAAACAGGCTATTCATAACACCGCTCTTCAAGAGCCCTTATGCCCAGCGCCTGTTCTGTCCGTGCCAGTATTTCACATCCATTACACCGTAATCCGGACCGTCCCATCCCACCGGGCCCGAGTATTGGGAAGGATGTTTCCGTCCACCTGCTGTACCATACCACCCAAAATGTCTCCTTTGATAACCACATCCCCGGGTAAGTACAGCCGCCAAAAATCAAGAAATCAGAAAGTCTATGTGCTATTGGGGGGAATCGTTGCGAAGATAAGGAAAGAAATCGTCGAGTGCGTAGAATGCCTCTCCCGCGAGGCGAAGAATTGAATGCCGTGATGCGAAATAAAGGTGTTTGGGATGTTGCGTAACTTGGAGATCGACGAGCTCAAGACGAAGACGAAGCTGTTGTAGAAGGAAAAGTATCGAAGCGAATGACGTGAAGTTGCCGGTCCAAGGAAATGTTCAAGTGAGTGTGGTGTGTCGATGCCGACTGTATTGCAACAGAATAAGGAAATAAAAGCAAAGGAGTGTGATGCTTGTCTTCGAAATGTCGTGCTCGTTGATCCTCCAAGATCTGCCGTCTGCCAAATCCAACTTCATTGCCTAAACAACACTTTGTTGGCTCGCTCTCTTCGACTCTCCTGAGGCCCTCGGCTTCAGCTCGAGCAATCTTGCACTGCCAGCGCTAATGTGTCTGATATGGTGTCTGCCCAAATCAACACTCGTAGCCCTATGTACTCCTGACTCGTTTTCATCAATAATGCGTCCATAGCTCTTTCGTTTGGGATCTGGGGTGCTCGTGCGATGTTCGCTAGCAGAGTCGTACTCAAAGTCATTGAGTAGTCCTTCTCTTGACTTCGCTCGTGGCTCGCGGTGTACAACTGTTGGCTGTCTGCCGACGGCACCCCATTTAGTCGGCTCTGTGGAGGTGGGACTCGGAAGACTTCTACCATCCTCATCATCACTAGAAGGTACGGCATTTCCAGTTGATTGCCTGTTGATTTTAAATTGGTCCTCCGGGCCAGGTGTCAGTCGGCTGAAATACTCATCTTCCGCAATTCCAAGCTCCTCAGCTGACTCAGAGTATTGATTGTATCTCTTTTGCAGTGAGCTTGCACTATCACGGAGGGGATGTGGTGGTAATTGTGTCGAACCACGCTTTGAGCTTCTCCGACCGGATAACCATGATCCTTCGGAGTCGATAGAGGCAAGTGACTGCGAGAGAATTGCTGCTGGTTCTGGAGAAGGAATTGACCGATTTCCACTAGTAGGTGTCTCATCACGCATACGCATTGCTTCTAGCGACCTGTATCCACTGGTGGGCGTATCATATCGTACATGTGCTTCCTCGGACGATGTCCGTTGGCCCATTCTATTTTCTGGGTAGTCTTTTCGGATGGGGGGAACAACGTCAGCCTCTGGCGATTGTACCCTGGAATCAGGTGGTGATAATGGGAGTTCTGGAAGATCTTCTCGGAATTTTGACATGGTTCTTTTTGGTATATTGGACTTCATTGGTGTGTAGGCAACCTGAGGTGGGAACGACACATTCTGCATAGAATCTCGTGATGTATTAGAGAACGATGATGGTGCGGATCCTCGCTTGTTCTTCGATCTTTTGAAGAATGAAGTCCATGATGAGGGTCCTCGAACTGAGCCTTCGGAGCTCTTCCTATCGGACCCGGGCCTCGGTGGCGGTACGAGTTCATTTTTTGTAAGATCGGTCCTGCTAAGTTCCATCAATTGTGAGATACTCGAGGTACCCCGAACATGGCCTCGGGTTGGTGGTATTGTTGGGGAGATTTGAGCTTTAGCGACTGTTCCAACCTTGGCTGTCCCGATAACAGGAGCCTCATTTTCAGCCCCTGGCGAGTTTTCTGTAGTTAGGCTTGCACTGCGGTAGAAGTGTGCACTCGTGGTCGAGTCTTGAGTCTCCTTGCGATGTGCCTCTGCAGGGCGTTTTCCTCGTCCACTTTCCGCTCCAGTTGACCCCTTCCGCTTACTCGAAGTGACAACTGCAGAAGTTCCTATTCCCAAGCCAACGATGTCTCTGCCCATAGCTCCTCGATCCATAACAGCTGGGGGTGGGGTTCCTTCTCGAGCAGCAGTGGCCTCATCTGCCCTTTGCTTTTCTTGACGCCGCGCAAGTTTCTTCTCTATCTTGATCTTGTCTGCCACTTTCTTCCTCTCTCTCCTCTTTTGGTCCCGTTCCATAAGTTCCCTTAACTCTCTAGCATCTAAATCGTCTGCAAGGTCATCAATCCTCTTGTTGGCCTTTAATGTTTCTTCGGCAATTGGTACTCGTTCCGATACTCTCTTCCTCGAACTCGATCGTTCGGCGCTTGCTGGCGGGGCGTATCTAGGATTTTCGGAATATCGAATCGTAGGCCGCGGGGCTAACATGTCGAATGCGGATAGTTTGTAGGAGGTTTGAGGTTCTGAATTCGAGGATAGTGATGAGTGGATGGATTCGGCGAGTGGAAGGGATATATCTGAAGAGGGATTCTCGAGATTCCGGTTCAACCCACTACGCATCTTCCTGCTTTCCCTCTTCATCGGTCTGCCAGAAGAATTGGATTCTGCGGCCGGACGTGTTGGCATGAAAGCAACCATTGCTTTGATCTCTGCCTCTCGATCATGTTCCTCCTTTCGCTTTTTGCTCGATTTGCGACGCGCCAACTCCTGGGCGCTCCGCTTGTGTAAAGTAGGCATCCTTTGCCAGTCTTGTATCGTGTCTTCCGGTGGTTGTGTACTGGCTCGGAGGGGTTTTTGGCCAGGCGGGTAGGTACTCGGTTTCTCTGAGATAGATTTGGCGCCTTCGCCTTTCAGATTTGTTGGCAACGGGGGAACCGGGGGTCGTTCCACATTTGAAAGAACCCGAATATTATCGTTGCGACCCGGCGAAAAGCTGTACGTGCGCTGCCTCTCAGGGTTCCGCTGCAATTTTTTCGAGTCCCTCGAAGATCTCCGTTTTTTATCCCTTCGGCTCCTCCTCCGTTCTGGGCCCGAAGTCGTGATTTGGGTTGTTATTTCGGACCCATCATGCCTTCCAGAAGACCCAAGCCCCCGTAACGTCCCTGCATCATGCATAGCGTCGACCTCAGATCGTGGTAAAGCCGCCCCACCATAAGATGGTCTGCGATTACTCTTCTTTCGAAAGGGCCACATGCCCATGTTTCTCCATTCACGTTGTGCCAGCCAGAACGGGGTGGACCCTGGGCTGCGCGACGTACGTCAATCAACACGAGCTGCTCTCGATTCTCCAAGCGATCGTTATCCCATGAACGCGTCGCGAATCGCCATTAAACCGTGATTTCCGTGTTCTACAGTATTCCTGGGGGTGCGAAAGTTCGAAGGCGCTGGGTTTGCCTACGAGGTGTTCCTTGTCGCAATTAGTAGCTGTGTATGCCGATGCGTTTGTCCGCGCATGACTTTGGGCTGGCGGTTGTGGAGTGGCAATACCGTACGAAGGGGCGCGGCGGATTCAGGCCGTGCGGGCAGCGGGGGGGACGGATGGATGGTGAGATTGGAAATTGGGGGGATTGGGAATTGTCGATGCGATGGAAAGTATAAATTATTTTGGTCGTGGCCACAGCAAGGGGGCGTATATTGAGACAGGAAGTATGAATTCGCGTGCGACGATGAATGGGCT
>QGMK01001050.1:0-13807 GCA_007825345.1 Lachnellula suecica
GGTAGCGAGGGGAGGTGGGGGGAGGGGTAGCTGTTGCTTCGGCGTGTCCGAGGGTCATGTGGAATGCGAAACCCGGCATGGGTTGCATAGGGTTTAGTTGCATGGCATTGTGTGGATGGGGCAGTCGACACAAGGCCTTACGTGATAGAGGGGCTGTTTGCACATCGTTTCCAGCGTCTTGTTGGGCTGCCTTTCTGAGCAGGGGTTGGACGGCCGGGTGTATGCAAGGTTGTGTTTGAAAGGTAGTGATAGGTGTGTTTAAAGGAGCTTTTCCAGGGAGGGTTCCTATGACCGGGTTAGGAATTTTCCAAAAGCATGGATCAGTAGGCTAAATATTCATTATTTTCAAAGATCGGATGGATTTTGAGATAATCAATTCCTATGTAGAAAAGGCTGCAGGATCAACGACTACTCAGTGTGCAGCAAATGGGTATCCCTAACTAAACACCGATCCTCAAGAAGACCAAGAAATCCGTATCGCAAGCTTCCTCCACCAATTCGTCGCAAAAGAGAACCCCTTAATTCTTCTCAATAATCTCATGGCTCTCGGGGTGGCTTTCCGCCTGGATATCACTTCCGCTGCTGTTGCCCTTCTTGTCGGCCCTAGCCTTGTCGGCAGCGTACATAGCCTCGATTCTGTCCTGGTCATTGGCGCTTGTCTCGAATTGATAAAGAGGTTCGAGAACGGCATTATTCTTCATCAAAACCCAGCGGTTGAACCACCATGGCAGAGCTTTGAAGAGCTGGTAGCGCATGTGTGTGCGAGTCGGGACCGCGAAGATGTAGTCGAGTTCCTCAAGGGTGCGTTGCTTGGTTTCGGGGACCCATAGGAAGATCATGACGAAAGCGACGATGTTCGTGCCGGCGTAGAAACAGAAAACACCCTGCGTAGACAGTTAGTTTCATTCTTCAGTGGGGAGGAGAATTGGACGTACGGTTGTACCCATTGCAGTAAGCATGAGAGGTAAGAACATGGTGAGCACGCTGGCCCAGAACAAGCATGTCGCTACAGCCCAGCCCATGCCGACTTCACGGTGAGACAGCGGGAATACCTCAGCAGAGTATGCAAATGGGACAGGTCCTTCTCCGGGGGAGTAGAACATAGCAAAAATGTAGATGAAGGTAGCCACGAGTCCCAAATGAGCTTTGCTTGACTGTGGGATGAGCGCGCAGAGACCGGCAACAAGTAAGGACCAAGCCATGTTGGGGAAAGTGAACAGAAGCAGAGCTCGCCGGCCAAAGGTATCGATAGTCCAGATTGCAGGGAATGCAAACAGGAAGTTGATCAAGCCAAAACCCCAGGAAGCAAAGAGTGCTTGGAATGGAGTGAAGCCAGATTTCGCAAAGATGGTGGAAGAGTAGAATGCAATGATGTTGATGCCGCACATTTGCTGGGCGATCATGACCGTAAAGGAGGCTAGGGTTGCTCTGCGCACACGGGGGATGGTAAATAGTTGAATGAATCGTGTGACATAGTTGCTCTCGCCGATAATCTCCTTTTCGATCTCTAGCTGACTGTGGATATAGTATAAATCACGGGCAGCTTGGAGAGGATCATTACGGAGCTTCAAAAGTGATCGGTATGCCTTCGGGTATCTGTTCTTCTCTATCATACAATTAGCATGTAATAAATCAATGTGCGTGTGAAAACTTACTCATCAACCATCTGGGTGATTCCGGGCAGAGATAGATCAAGAAAAGCAATGGAAGTGCCGGGATAAAAGCAGAGCCGAGTTGCAATCGCCAGGTAATCTTGCCAGCGTGGACTACTGCAAGATTGGCGGAATAGCCCAAGAAGATACCAAATGCGGTCCACAGTTGCCAACCCATAACTAGAGCACCGCGAATAGAGGCCGGACTGTTCTCAGCTGCGTAAATCGGAACAGTCGATCCTTTGGCACCCATTCCAAAACCAAGGAGCAAACGGCAGACGAAAAGTTGTGGCCAGGATTGAGTGAGTGCCGAACCGAAGATGGGGAGGAAACAGAAGATGGCTGCAATGAAGATGGTACCACGACGGCCGAGATAGAAATTAATGGGGTCGGATAGCCAGCAGCCAACGAAGGAAGATCCGAGATAGGGAGCAGCGTTGACTAGACCGACGAGGAGAGTATCTCTGGTGCTTTCACTTCCAATGCCAAAATCCAAAGGGAAAGACAAATTTGCTCCATTGGAGCCGGTCTGATCCCAGCCTTGGACAGCTGCACCAATTGAACAGGTGAAGACTGTGGTGTATAGAGCCCATGGGTGGCGCCATTTATGGAGAACTTCATTGCGGAGAACATCGACTTCCTCTGGTGTCAACGCATGGGTGCCAGTGATATCTTCGTAGTTTGCAGGGTCTTGTGCCACAAGAGCGCCCTTCTGGAGAAGTGTGAGGTGTTCCGTGAGGCCCTTTTCGGCTGCAAATTCCTCGACATCTCGGAGTAATTTATCGTGGGGAATGCCGAGAAGGGGATTCTTGATTCTGAAATAGGTCAGTAAGGTCCACAGTAGTGTATAACTGGAAAGCAAGATCATATAAAAGTTCCATATCGAGTGAGACTTTTACATGGTCTTATTTTAAAATCAATGCAAGAAACTTTGAGCACCTGGGCTCCGATTGACAACGTTGAGAATTGAATGTAGACTTGAGTTCGATCTTGGAATTCGATCTTGGACTTACTTGGCTGAGACATTCGAGTTCAGGTTGATATGTCCTGATGGGTTCGCGACTTCTTTGTCACTAAAATATGGTAAGCATTGTGTAGTGTTCTAACTGCAGATTTCTTGCGGCAAAAGGAAACATACTGGTGTACATCCTCGAGTTGAGTAGGTATTGACTTTGGTTCAGCCATCGTAGCGGTAGCTGAAGTTGAGGAGGAGTGGGAGAGACAAGCTTCGAAGGAGGGACGGCCAAGATATATTGTTGATCTTGGAGGTCTTGACTTGGTGGGTGACAAGGGTGTCAATTAAACGGGCTATGTAAGTAAATGTCACAAGCTAAGGAATGGGACTAAGCCTTTCAGAGTAACGGGGGAGGTCATTTATTGATACAAGGTCAGGTGATAGGTCGTAACTGGCCATTGAATCAGTGAACGATTCCGATATCGTACTCGATTGAATTGATGTATTAATCAGCTGCTCTTTGACTCATTCATGAGTAAGTGAATTGATGGAGTTCAAAATCCATTGATCAATTGATCACCTTTTGAGTCTGTTCAACTCCAAGTCCTTATTCCCCCCGCCCTTGAAGCTCTCCCCAGATGTTCGCTTCCGAGGCAACCACATTTCCGATGCATACCCCAGTAACTCGAGAAAGATGCAACAGGGATGCTGCAGAAAATTGTTAGGATGATTTACAGTGGGCCTGTCGGAACTGTCCACTGGAAACGGGTCAGTTCCAGTTGGATATTAACCTGCACGATCGGTTTCCTTTATGGGAGCCTTGCAGCAGTTGGAGATTGGGTAACAGCCGGAGTTGTCAAATTCAAATAAAATATGATTGGCTTCTCGAGCTGTCATTTTGCCAAGCATTCACCTAGTGGGCGGCCGGTTCCTTTGTGTCACTGCCACGAGATCATCACCTTTCCGAAGCCTTCTTCTATCTGAGCTGAGATCTCGCCCGACTTAGCTTTGGTAGAATTCCTTGGGGTCCATCGGGTGTGGTTGGGTGAGCCGCAGGCTGACGGGAATGGCTGTTGCTGGTACGCCTACCAACACGCCTCATGAAGATCGTTACTCGAGTGCAACGGGCACGGCAGGCTGGACAATGGGAATTTCAAGAAAGTACTGGTCTGAGAAGCTGGCCAGATAACTATTAATGAAGGGTCTTGGAATTATTTGAAATAGGTGCGTTTTGATTTGTGCCTTGCACCGTTTCATCTGTTGTTAATTCGCGGGCTCACATTGAGGCGTTTTTCAAAGTCTGGAATGATTCGGAGGGCTTGCAGGGGCTGGGGTCACACCCTCTTTCTCGAGTGTGCCCCGGAACCCCGCCTTCGTAACTTATAAATCAAACTCAGCCCTGGTGGGCTGTACCTTCCTCAGCCGCTGGCGTCGATAGTACTACTGTAGGTATACACACCGATTTGATGTTTTGTTCAATTTGGCAGGTACAATTATGGTTGCCTAGATAGCTTCAAAACTTTCAGCTCGTGGGCTACTTAAATCAAAACTCTGTGAGTTCGAGTGCAGATGCAAGACTTGCGGCAGGAAGCTGTGCAACGCCGCTTCGGGCGTTGATGCAAGCAGCCTGTCTCCAATTTCTAAGGGTAGCAGAATTTGTAAATATCTTTCGAAAATTAGGAATTAAACGTAAGAAAAAGGTGATCGACTGCCTGATTTTGAAAGGCATGCGAGGCAACGATCTTGAGCTACAAATGAATGCTTTCTTGGCCTGCAAAAGAGGAGAGGGGGCTTTCTGTCGTGCTTTCCATTGATCGAATGTCGCTCCTCCTAATAACAAGAAAACAAGTCTCTGCTATAGAACTTCTTTGAGGAGCCTCGACGAAAAACATGAACATGAACCTATTAATTGCTGAGTGCCTACACCCGCCTTCTTTCTGAGCCGTAACTCGTTATAAAACGCCACCAACTCCAAGAGCAGCCATGACAAACGCCACATTTGAGGGGTTTGAATTCAAGAACGCCGAACTTTCTAGCACGAACATCTCACGTGGAAGCAGATTAAAATGTAAAGACGACCCTAGCCAGCAACAAATCTTAATAAGACAACTGTACCGAGAAAACAGATCGTCTCGCCTTCAGCAAAAAATCTCCCGTTGTTCGAGCTTTCGTTTGGGGTTGAAGAGCGCAGAACTTGCGGTCTCGTAAGATTGCGGGGAAAGGTATCCCATGATGTGGAATTTCAAATGAGGCGTTTGCCAAAGCCGAGCGCATCGTTGGAAAGCCGGGCGCTAAAGTTCAGTCTGAGAGGACTGCCTCTCTTCAGCTTCAGGGTGCCAACCTTCGGAATGTCTTTCTGGGGAAGGGTCGGTTGATTCTGTGATTTGAGCCAGTGCTCGTGTTTTCATGACATTCAAGGTTCCGGAACGATGTAAACGCATCTTCCAACGATGTTTTGAGATGGGGAGGTGGCATAGGGGCGTCGTCACAGCAAACCGCTTGGGGTCGACGTCACTTGCAGATTCCGGCCAGAGTACCACAAATAACCTCTTTCTTCGTTACTTTGAAGATAAGAGGAGATATGAAGTGCGTTTAAAGTTTCCTAATTAGTGTTTAATAAGCTTAGCCAAAGCCTAGTTAAGCTCGAGTGGAGCTTGAACTCGGACTCGCTTGTTGTGGGTCTAATACTGACAACGGCTACGGTATATAGCTTGTCAAAACTTCTTTTCTGCCAGAGTCTCAAAGGATACTTTTGTCAGGTCCGCGGGTTTGTAAGTTTGCCAGCTTTCGATGGACTGTTTATCTGGGATATCAACAGACATCTCTGAGTTTGCAATGATTCGTCGACGATTGCATGTAAATAGACTTTGATTTGATCCCGAATACATCGATCGTTTGCTATAGCGCGTTCGATGTAAAGAGCGTCTATTTTCATTGCTTCCAAAGTCTTGACCAAATTTTCTAAGTCCCGTTTGTTACTCAACGGAAATAGTGAATATAGTGGCTCCTAGTAAAAGCAATGCATTACAACATGTTTAATACATTTACTGTCTTAGGAGATACTAAGGGAAAGTTGGGTTGGTCGATATCAAAACCAGCCAGAAAGAAGTGTGCCACGAGTAACTCAGGTCATGGAATTGGATAGACTTTTTCCATTCAATTTCATATTGAATATATATCTTACAATGTTACAACTATTCATGCAATCCTCCAGTTCACACACTCTTACTATTGTTTGTAGAAAGAGCTAGATGCATATGCAACCGAGTTAATCCTCGCCGTCATCGTTCTAGAGCCAGGTGAATAGCACATGCCGAAGATTTGAAATCCCTGCTGCACGGCTAGCAAACTACTATTTAAGTTCCTGCTGGGCTGCGAACTTGAAGGAAACACCCACCACCACCTCATCCTCCTTCGACTCCTTTGTCCTTATCCCAGTATTCTGCACCAGCTTTCCGCTTCTTCTCAGGTCTTCTGTAAGTATTCCAGTCTATTTCCCCATTCTTTGAGCACTGAATACCTTGTTATTCCTCGTTTAATTTTTAAGCGAGACCTCATACTAATTATCATTCAATTAGATCATGACTGCACCAACTGCCACTATTCCCACTGCCGCCGGCGAGGAAGTCATCACTCCTAAGCTCAGCCTGAAGGAAGATCACCTCAAGCTCAGTGACGTTCCTGTCGCTCCTCAAGTTACTCCCTTGGATCATCCCATGGAGGGTGTTAGCGAAGTCTCCAACAGTGGCAGCGATCCCCAGCAGCCACCAAGGAAGGCCACTGAGGCTGACGCCGGAAACGGCAACCCACCATCCGATCTGAAGCCTCTTTTCAGCCCGATGGCTGCTGGACCTCCTGGTAACAACAACCCCTTCAAGACCATCCAAGTAACCCCTCCTGTCGAGATCGGCACTATCGTCTTCAACGGAATGGGTCCCGTTATCAACAGTCCCCAGATTCCCATCAACAACGCTCCCCCGGTTCCTGTTGGCCATGAGAATGGCTACAAGACCACTTGTGATCAGTGCTCCGCGTAAGTCATACCATCGGCATATGCTTTTTTCTCCTCAATTCACTAACCCTCTGGCACAGGACAAATCAGATCTGCACTCAGGTCAATGGTGCTGGCACAACCTGTGATAACTGTAAGCGTAAGGATGAGCCGGGATGCGTGTACGGAAAGTACATCGAACCACCACCAGCTCCTCCAGTTCATTCGGCAGCACCATCTGGTCCACCTACTCAGGCTCCAGTTCGCTCGAGAAAGAGAAAGCAAAATGCTCAAGAGCCCCTTGGACTAGCTGTCCAACAGTTGGACGAGCGAGTTGGGGAACTTGACGGCCGAGTTGCGAGATTCGAGGACTCCCGCATCCGCAACCGAATTCGGAGTCTTGAGACCTATGTTGGTCTGGTTCCGAGATCTGGTCAGGTTCCATCCAACCCGGTGTCCTCCATGGGCTTTCACGCCAACGGCCACGCAAGTGCGTTTGGACACATGCCTGTGGTCCCCCGCCACGCCTCTGCTACCGCTGCGTACGGCGCTCCATACCACCCGCCGCAGCATGTCCAGCAACGCTCGTCCATCGAGCGCAGCTCGGCCCCGCCTGGCAGAACCGGAGACATGGGCCTAGCTATGTTCGCCCCTGGATCGACTACGACCATCCCGGCTTCCTGCTCCGCCGCAACTTCTGTCAACGGCGCCCCTGCTACTGCCCCCGTCGGTAACAACGCTACCCCAGCTTCCCAGGGTAACCTCGGCCCCGTCAGCTTCACCGACCACGTCGCCGAGTCCGCGAACATGACATATCAGGACCGTATGGAGCGTCGTCATCTTCTGGAGTGGCTTCTTCGCGCTATCTCTGAAGGCGAGCGAGAGGCTTACCGTAAGGGCCACCGACAGGGCTAACTGGTGTATGAACTATGATATTTTGTCATGGAGAAAGCTGTGTGCTGGTTTTTATTTAGGCAGGAGAAAATTCGCGTACGTACCGTGTAGGTTAGCTTGCTTTGTCAACACAGTTAGTAGGATGGTTAGGTATACACAATGAGAGATAAACCCTCTACTTTGTGGCTTTGAATCCGTGATTGACTTGCAAAACAATATGCTCCATGCTTTAGTCCATTGCCTCTCCCCCTCCCGGGTAGAACTTACTTAAGGAAAAAAGCGTTCAAGCGTTCACCATTCCCAATAGTTGACCGCCCACCGGGACTCGGAAACACGACATCTCCTAATCTTCCTATATACCATAAGACCCTCATGCCCGTCGGCCGTAGTATGTGTTGCCTTCTGCCCCTCAGATGACAGATGTATTTCCCACCCTGTGTCATTCGTAGTGCGCGCTCAAACGTACCAAGTAAAGATCGTAGCGAAATGGAAATCTTTAGATCTCACGATACGGACAGATTTGGCAAATATTGACCTGATGTACATGTAAATTGCAATTCTCGTAAAAGTCTATAAGTTGTGTGCGGGTTGGACAACTCATTAGTTCTTCGGCACGGGTTTCTTATACATCGCTCCTCCAGTCCCAGCCTATATATCATTAGTATATCTATGACTTCTTATGCATGACAGTTGCAGCAGCCTCCATCAGTCAGCAATTATACGCAAAAGGGGAGACTTTTTTCTTACCTGGTGGTTGGGGAAAATCAATGTATCTGCAACAACAACATTCTCCTTTCGCCCAGCGGTGAAGACAATGACTTCTGCGATATCATCCGGGGTCAAAGGTTCGCAACCACTGTGAAAGTCAGCAACACTCGTCCCAAAAGAAGCAAATAACTTACGCGTAGACAGCATCAGCCTTAGACTTATCTCCAGAGAATCTGACAACCGAAAACTCCTGCTTGAAGTAAGTCCTACCCCTCAACGAAAAGGGCTACTACTCACAGTCTCAACCTGGCCAGGATCAATCTCAATAATCCTAATACGAGTAGCAACGAGTTCCTTCCGTAGGGAATCTGTGAAACTTCTAATCGCTGCCTTCGTAGCACAGTATATGCTTCCACCTTGATATGGTTCCCGTCCTGCAATACTGCCAATGTTGATGATATCTCCAGCTCCTCCATCAGCTCTCGTTTTGAAAATAGGGAGGACGGCTTGCGTCATGTTGATGAGACCCGTGACGTTTGTGGCGAACATGACATTTATATCTTCCTCCGCGATCTCGGGGGCCTTTGCAACACCCTTAACCAAACCACTGTAGTCACCCATTAACCCCGCGGTCCAAATAGAACATTAGAGTAACTCACGCATTGTTGACCAAAACATCAATATCCCTCCACTCCTCAGGCAAATTGCCAACAAAGCCCCTAACCTCCTCGGGCTTGCTAACATCCAACTTAAACGGCAGGACCTTAACGCCCTCCCCCACCTCCTTCTGGATCTCCCCCGCAATCTCCTTCAGCGTATCGATCCGTCTCGCCGTCAAAATAAGCCGCAGATTCTTCGGCGACGTGCGCGCAAATTCCAAAGCCGTGCTGCGTCCAATACCGGAAGAAGCACCAGTAATCACAATCGTCTTGCCATCGAGGCGCTTTCCCATTGCTGTCGCCATAGTTCGGGTATATGGATTCGGGATTCGTAGAGAGGTTTTGAGGGCTGTGAGTGTGCGGAAGAAATGGCTGGTTGTTCGCAGGAAGGGCATACGTGGTTTTGGGTTTCGAATTGGTTGGAGAGTGGGATGTCGTTGACAAATGTTCATGTCGAGATTCTGGAACTTCCGGACCCCTCCTCTCAGCCGATTAGCGGAGATTAGCGTCGTTGGTGGGGCCAGCAACCCCTATGCCTTTAGCGAAAGGAAAGGGGCAATGGAAACAAAAGGGAGATCTTCTTTTTCAAGTTGGTTATCATTGGAAAAATCATCTTGAGGGAATATGAAAAAAATCTTCTCATTCTTGAGTATGCGGTTGCTCTTCAATTCAGGACCCAGGTCCTACCAACTACCATTCTGATGCTGAAGTCAAGCATTACTAAAGTCCGCCTACAAGGCGCGCGACTTGATTGCCCCTACAATTATTATAATCCGTATCTACAAAGCTGTCACTAAGAATTTCTAGCGGGCGTTCAGTGTGGAAGTAAGTACTTAAAATTGTGAACAGGCACGTGACGGCTTCCCCTTTACCAAGGTGTCGCTTGTCAGCCCCTTCCCAATCATAACTTCAGGCACCATCTTCCCGGAAACAAATCTTCCGTAACTCAGTAGCTTCTGCTCAAAACAGAAGCAATCGCTCTTTCTTTATGTTCAGCGAACCACAGTCTCGGCATCCGTTCTAGGATAGCTTACATTCCTCAACCCTGCTTCCGTCTGAGTTTTAAGACATCCTCAGGAAATCTTTGGGTCACTCATACAATTGAACACGAGCCTTTTAGTATATAAGACACGTATCATTAAATTACGGGTCCCTAATTTATAAGGTCGAAGTTGAGACCAAAGATGTTAACCTGCAGCATAAGTTTCCTTCCAGTTTTCTGGGCGGTGCATTCGCCCGCCAGCGAGCAGCTGTGCGGGCTATGATATTGCTACCCTTAGGATCTCGAACTTTTAAGAGGGCGAAAACACAGATTCTAACAACAAGATGTACTGGACCTTCCTTGGTCCGTTTTCTAGGTCCTTTGCTCAAAACGGCTGCAGCAAGACACACACAAGGGGACTCGAAAACCGTTCCGAGAACCAAGATGTGGTTCTTAAAGCCAAGTTGCCGCATCCGGCCTCCTTTGTGAAGATACCGACCGCATGCAGGCAAGTATTAGTTTTCCAACAAAGATGTTGATTTCGAGTCGCAGTCTATAAAGTCCACGAGCTCGCTTCTTGATGTAAAATTTCACTCACTCGCGCCAGCTATAACTCTTTGGTCTTTCAACCAATCACGAGCTTACAGCACGTTCTCTTCAAAGAGAAGCGGCACTGAACAATGTCGTATGGTGACGGCGACTACGCCTACCCTAATGACCTCAATGACCCCGATTATTTTGACGGCGCAGCCTTAGCCGCGGCGTATCAAGAAAAGTTGGAAGAGGATGCACGAAACCAACTCCAGCAGCAACAGGTGCCGCCAACGCAAGCCCCAGACCCATTATATCCGCAAGTCGTACCTCCCGGCTTCGAGGGAAATGAGGGCCTATACCTGGTCCAACAATACAACCGGGGCCTCCTTCCGACACTCGATCCTCCTGATATCGCCCAAGGTCCCTCACTGGAGCAAGTGGCGTACAATGCACGCGCACAAAACCCCTTAACCTCGTTTGGTCGTTCAAGGGGCCGCGAAGGGGGTCCGCATGAGGGGCCTCCTCCCGTTGGCTCAGATTTCGGGGAGGACGTAATGGAGGACATCGAATACGAAAACGAGGACATACATCCCCCAGAAAGGGAGAACTCCGTTCTGATGGACCCGAGAGAAAGATCCGGCATCTTGCCAAAACAACTCCGCGAGACCCAGGATGCGTACAGAACACGTATGATGGCGAATGCCGCAGCCTTAGGAGTAATGACAAAGCAATCCCTTGCAAGTATACAGGACTTGGGCATTGATATTGACAACTACGAAAATAAGAGATCTGCCGCTCTCAAAAGACATCGGCAGAGAAGCCGCGAGGAAGAAGATCATCTCGCGAAACTAAATGTCAACAGTCAGAGCTACGATCAAGACTATGCTGCCGCTTGGTATTTTCAGAAGCAGCAGAGACAAGAGAACAACAGAGCTGTTAAAGCTAAACTGCTAGCAGAGTTGAGGCAGTGGCAGAACGCTACGGGCCAGGCACAACAGCCCACGCCCGCGGACGACCCAGACAGCGGCGATGAACTCTACGCTGAAGATTGGCGGCGAGAATGGAAGGGAGGGGTTCTTGAAAGTCTGACGCTGAATGCCCCAGTACCCAAGCCGTTCGTCTTGCCATCGGAGGACATGTCAACCTTTCATAAATCTATCAAGAGATGTGCAGTTTGTTATGCGAGGAAGAAGGCGTGCAGTTTGGTGAAAGATCCCAGAAAACCATGCGACTTCTGCGCAAGTAAAAACCTCAAGTGCGAGGCATATGTGCCTGGAGATCCGTTGTCGGGAAGATTACGGGGTAAGAGGAGACCGTGGAACAAGAAGCCGACGCAGAATGAAATGGTTCCGAACCCACACAGCTTGGCCCCGAATCCTTGGGCCGCCCCGAATAGTGTTGCGCAGCCGGCAGGTGGAATTGCAGGTGCAGGGAGGGCACCACTGGCTCAAGATAGAGTCGTTGAAAGTATTGAATTCACTCCGGAACAAATGTTCCCGGCACGACCATATGCGCCACCGGGAACAATTATAACACCACCCGTTACAATCTTTAGCAGGCGAACACCACCACCATCCTTGGGGAGAACACGGACCGGACGACCCCAACCGCAAAGAAGGAGGTCACGCAGCCCCAGCGCCCGAGATGACGAAAGATGTAAGCCCTGTATCGAGCACAACATTGCCTGCGATAGACAGACGCCTTGTAGTGCATGCAAGAACTGGAAACCCGCAGACTGTGTTTACCCCAACAGACGCAACGAACGCTGGAATCCTAACGACAACGGCATGCACGATGCGCCAGGCAGTCCGGGCGATGTACTTGATAACCCGGATTCTGTCTGGCACCGGCCACGCAACGAGGCACAGCAGCGACAAGAAGAAAGAGAACGGAATGAGAATACCCTCACGTGGCTGCAGCCAGTGCCGCCAAGGCAGCTGCCACCCGGACAGTTGCCATTGCCCTCACTACCAGCACAATCAATCGATCCTTTTGGAGGAGCAATAGATTTCTTGGCGATAGATCCCCAACTGCTGAGCAATCCAACCTTTGGAAGCAGTCTTCCTCGCAACGCCCAGCCCCAACCCACCTACAGTGCGCCCCCGCAGCGAACGCCCATAGCAGAAGCGGGCTTGCGACCGCAACAGGAGATGCAAAACTCCGCAGCTACATTCGGCATGCAGGACCAACTAGGTCCTCCCTCGAATGCACAGGCCCCTATGTTGTCTGACGACTATATGAATCACTATATGGAACATGCGACTGACGAAGAGCTGCAGAATGACATAAGCGGAGCCTCAGATCCCAACTACTCCTTCCCAGTTGTCCCAGGACTCCCAACCAATGCAGCCCCCGCCGCAAGAACACCCGCAGGCTCCCTTCAGCGTGCAGAATGGCGAGAGAATGAACTCTTTGACGTACCCAACAACCATCAGCCGGCCAATGCCCTGGCAGCGTTCCCTAGACCAAGCGGAGGGATCGCCTCGCCCGTGCCAGAAGAATTGGAAGCAGCAACATGCGACGAAATGATACCTCAAGGAAGATTACTTGCTAACGGCGAACGTTCAACGGGTCCAACACCGTGCTTTAATAAACCAGCCAGGCCGTGCCAATTTGCAGTCATGGACGCTGATCACCGAGAAGCACACAAAGACCTATGGGGCATAATCATCCGGCATGTGTGCCAGCCCTGCGCCACATCCAATAGGGCCGCCCTCGCGGTACTAGAGCAGGCCACTTCGACTATCACAAAGCACTACGCCTGCGTAACATGTGCGGACATTCTCAAGGACGGAAGCCAGACCAAATGGCAGACGTGCCAGTGCATGAAGAAGCTGACGGACAGCTGGGTGTGCAAAAGGCACTTGGAGTATGGATATCGGCAAATCCAGAAGGTTGCGGCTACTACCAGCGAGTTTCATATTCAGCAGTTTGGCGCGGAGCGGTGCCCGCGATGCTATACTAATGCTCCGGATCCAAATGGTCAAGTGTATGCTTGCAAATCTTGTTCGGTATTTGTCACCGAGGCGTAAGAGCTGGGTTGGTAGAAAAAGAGGAGGAGAGTTTAATTTCATAGCTTAGAACTTGAAGAGAAACATTTTAAATCCATTGCTGTTTCACAAACCATAAACTTTTAAAACAAAGGATGTCGAACTCCAAGCTAGAGTCAGCACTCTCGACACTTGTCCACTCAAAACAAGGGCCAGTGGAAAAAAGAGGGAGACTTCCACTGGGAAGAGTCGATTTCTGACAATCAAACACATTGACCGCTGGGGCACCATTTCAAACCTAGCACATGGACCACTCTCACAGTACACTTGTACTACCCTCCTACCCCCCACCTCCGCACATTTCACTCCCACATCCTGAATCTCTCATAAAGCACACCCCACACTCAAAATATCAGACTCCATTCCATATCTAAGCCCTAGC